>JAESVK010000329.1:516697-533531 GCA_017140935.1 Hamamelis virginiana | reverse complement strand
AGTGGGAGTGAGTCTTCCTAATGTATATATGAGTGTACTATTGTAGTGTGTGAATATAAATATTCTTTGTAGTTGTGAGAGTTTCTATTAATAAAATTCAGTTTTGTTCAAGTATCCGCTGCGCGGGAACTCAACATGCCCATCTTCTTCTAAATCCAGCAGCCATGACTGGGTCAAGAGGACCTTCACCATACTGAAATTCCCATTACTGGAAGCCACCAATAACGCACTCTGGCCTTCAGGGTTGAACTTCAAAGCCGCCCAGGGACTGGCTTCTAATAGCAGCGCTAATACTGAGCCTTTCCTTGGAAAAAATCTTCGTGCAGTGGACTCTCCAGTGTCTCATTTTGGGCTGCAACCATGTCAGGACGCAAATTAACAATTTCCCTCACCAATCAACATTTCCCATCCTTGAAGCCAGGTGCAACACTGTGCTTGAGGATGGACCAATACCTTGAACTAAACGAGTAGAGGTGGGTGTGCCGTTTCTCATAATCACCTTTAAAAGCCTTCAATTCATTTTTCTCAATTATAAAAAATCTCTAGTTGAGAGGATTGGAAGATAGCAATCCAATCGAAGCTCCAATGAACACAATCGAAGCTTAATTACTAAAAAATCTAGAGAGAGATACATACATACACAATTGGGGGAAGAAAGCAAAAGGATTCTTTTTGGGACCTGGGCAACTTCGGAGTTGTTCCTCTGAAGAAAGAAAGTCTACTTTGGCAACTTCTTTATCATAGAGACGCTGCTTTTGAAAACGAGTGAAAAGGCCCCCTCTCCCCTGTTTCTCATGCCGCTTTTGAGAAAAGATAGTGTTGACGACCACCAGTTTAGGCGATGCCGCGAAGGCAATAGCGGCTGATTGCAATGGTAAATGGGGGCAAATTTGCAACAGCTGATAAAGGCAGAGTACTTACAAAAAAATAAAAAAGAAAGACAATGGCTGAATTCTTTTTCTGAAATGAAAGTAAACTAAACACACACACCCAGCTAGCCTCACAGAAAAATGAAAGTAACGGTCAAAACCCATGGCCCCATAATCAATCCACCTTCTTCGCCTTTAACATTTCTGACGGGTATTAGACTGGATTATCCACCCGCTAAAGATGGGTTGGTTTGACCTGCGCACACCCCTAAACTTTGAGCCCAAATTCAACTTTAGATGGGCAAATAGCGCACCATTGATGATGCTTTGATTGACTTTTGAGTACCCAAATGACTCAACTCTTGTGAAGGATAAATGGGGTTACCATCACCTGCAACACAAGCAAAGCAAGCCCATCTCTACCTTCAACAATAGGAAGAGTGCTATCAAGCTTGATAGGCCCCTTTCTATTCTTGAAACAGAGGTTGCCACCGATGTGCAGCAACATTTGTAGCTTGTGTAATTGGAAGGAAAACTACCATCAAAATATCTTTCATTAAACATTTTTTTCCTTTTAAATTTCCTTGCACATATTTATTTTGTAAAAACGTAACTACTGGAACAATTTGCCCCGACCAAGTTAGTTAGGACCGGTCAGACTTGATGCTGCTTCTTATAGCAGTGCTATACATTTTTACAAAATAGAGAATTCGCTAAAAAAAATAAAAAATAAAAAAGTCAGATCATTTGCTATCTCATTTGAGATATACTTCTGGGACAATTGTTTTGGGACATCATTTTCCTTCTGCTTAACAAGAAATATCACAAAAGGCAAGAGGTAATTTTAGGAAGAGATCAGATGACATGATTTCTCAAGAAGTGTTTGGCAAACATGTGAAATAATTAACCTGTTTTACTTTGGATATTTCATATATGTTGGCCATATAAGTTGCCTAAATTAAGCTATGTCGCCAGCCTAGTGTGTCTCCTAAGCGGTGCGAGCTGAATTACTCGGGCGAATGCAGAAATGGGCAAGTTGGTCTGCAGTTAAAGCACAAACTGCTTTATTTTCATCTCCAGCTTTTAGCTTTGACAGATTAGGATTCTTGAACCCATTTAGTAAGCCACCAACATTCCATTGCAATGTATTTAGACAATTGCGAGAATTCCAGTGCAGAGGTTAAGTATCATGGCTTGGCTTCATTAAATTATAGTTAAAGAGAGGCACTTGATGTTCATCCCGATGGAAGAAATTGAGTAGAAACTACAAAGAAGGAGCGGATTAATAGGTATCTAGACAAAGAACTATGACAGAAAGCGTAATATGTATCTTCTGATCAAATCAACAAATGGAGCCCAAGAAAATTAACTTCAACCACTACTTATGGCCTTAATATCTTATCACATAAATTTTTCTAACAGTAAACACAATTACTAAGCTGCTGTGCATAAAGGGAATTACACGCGCTATATTATTTTTCTGTTTTGCAAGAGGCAAGCTGGAGGGATTTCCTTGAATTGGCATCGAACAAGAAAATCAGTTTGAGTTCAATGTTTCCTGCAAATTAGGCACCAACTGGACTCATTAGTGTGCCTAGCTTTGCATGTTCAGTGTGTATGATATCCTGCAGATGAGGCGCACTGGACACGTCAGAGTCATCAGAATCTGATTTCACAAACGGGCTATCGTTTTCAGACCGCAGGGACAGGCTTTTGAGTGGTCTTTCGTCATTGTTTTCAACTTGGTTGTAATTTTCAGTATGCAACTGGCTTTGAGGTTCAATACCAGAGTCTTGAGAATGCATCTCGTCTGGAAATTTGATGGTGTCCGAGTTTTCAGAATGAAATTGGTTTTGGGCACTGACAGTCTTCTTCCACCTCCTTATCTCTAATTTCCTCCACTTCAACTTCATCAACTTCTGTCTAGCCAACATAACCCCAAACCAAACGAACATAGATCCCATAGTCCCTGCACAGATAGACAGTAGAGCCACAAACACCCACGCTGTCCCCCTACTCTGTGGTACAATTATCCGTGTGGCTGCAAAAAAAGGCCGTAGTCATGAATGACTCTGCCACCCATATGACCCTGCGAGCAGCCTTTAGCATCCTCATCAGTGGTTTTCTTTGGAAGGGAATTGAATGATGCTGACAAGAAGGATGACAAATGTAACATAAATGGAGGCTCAATCCTTACCAGGTCGCGTTTCGCAGAGACAGCAAGATGTAAGATGGTGTTACCAAATTGATGTGGATAGTTTATGAGATGAATGTCATTGATCACGTTTCGCACATCAAATCGATTGTACCTAGCAGCAAGGTGGAACACTGTTTCACCATGTAGGGTTAAAACTGAAAAGAAGTGGGTGCCATAGACACGAATTCTTTTAGGATCAATATATCAGCTTTGCCTTTCATCGCAAGCCAAGAATAATGCACTCTGGCTTCGAGAGTTGAGCTTAGAAGCTGCCCAGCACCCCTAAAACTTCATCATTCCCATGATAACAAGCTTCGTGCAGTGGAGTCATGTCAGGACTCAGGACACAACTTAACAATTTCTATCTCCAATTCAACGTGGTAGAGGGTGTCTGATTCTGTCCTTGTAGAATATCTTTCGTCTCTTCAACTAAACTTACGAAGGACGAAATTCTAGCTCCGATTAAAGTACACGATCCAAGCAATAAGGAGTCCCCACTATCTCCAGCTTAATTCGGATTTGAGCACTGCTTAGTGCTTAATTACATGGACGCATGTGAGTTCCTTCCATTAAGAAACTAGAGTCTATGTCAACTTCTCCTCGTTTTCAAATCAAATATATTTGATGAAATCAATTCTAAATTAATTAAGACAAGCTAGTTAATTTTCACACTTTTAAGGTAAATTTAATTAAGACTAATTACCACATGAGGTCAAATGGAACACGCAGTCTTGTGGACCTCAATTCCCGTTTCTTATTATTTTTCGACTACATAATATTCCATTATTAAGCTAATGTCCAATTTACACCCTTATTTTTGTGACATTTTTCAAAATTTGACAGCAACTGTTCTTTTAGTCAATGTTGTGGTGGCCAATGGCCTTGTTGGATGCAGTGTTGCAGCCTATGAATGCATATTTTACCCATTATATTTAATGTTTGGATTTCGGAAAAAATTAAAAAAAGAAAGAAAAACAGTGAAAATTATTACAAATAAGAGAGAAAGAGAGAGAGAGAGAGAGAGAGAGAGAGAGAGAACAATTGAACAGTTCAAATGCCAAGCTTATGTAATTTGTCACACATTGAATCAAAATCAAATCACACATTGAATCAAAATCAAAATTGCATTAGAAAGACCATACCAAACCAAAAAGTAATAGGCCGTTCAGTGGTAACGAATATACACTTATAATTGATTGATAAAATTCATATACATATAAACAGATGGGCTGCAGCTTCTAACCTAATTGTTACAAACAAACACACTCACTATTTGTAGCCCTTTGATTTCAGGTTTCCATGACCCAGAAAAGGGGAAAAAATGTGTGTATTAATGCTTAAAAGAAAAATAAATTCTCTGCTGAAAATTCTGCAAACAGGAATCTGCCTTACCACCAAAAGATGAACATGGGCAAGCACATAGCAAAAATTTATTCTATAAGTTGCTATGCCCATAACTCTTGCATAAACATGAATCTGAATTGAAATCTGTGGTAGAAGTAGCTACACCTGCTGCACTTGGAGAAGAAGCCTTAGCTGAAGTTGGCCGATATGCATGCGGGTGCTGAATTATTACTGGTATTGAGTCCTTCGAGACTTCAACACTAGAAGGAGTAGTTGGCTGCATGATTAAAAATGTTTTTCAGTAAAGATGCCAACTAACGTTTTAAAATTCTAGCCAAAGTTTAGATTCTACAAAAGGAATGAGAAGGGATATGTTAATTTGGGTTTCCAAAAGTTCAAGGCCGTTTTGCAAGAAGGCCAGCAGTTATCATGTAAAAATACATTTCTAGAATAACAAATATTCAGGTCCAGGTTCAATAAGAAACTATTACAAAAAAGAATAACAAAATAAAACCACAATAGACATTACCAACCCAATGTGCCATTCATGACTATTAAAATCTTTGAAAGCTGCTGCGTCCATTTCCTGAAGTAAAGCCAGAATTATTAGAAAGTAGGAAACAATAATTTCATAACTATGTCTGCAAAGTAACAGTTATTTGATTATGTCCTCCACTAGTAGACTCTGATTTATGGGAGTCAACCCTGTCTTTTTGAGCTGGTTTTAGTAGTTGGTCATCAACTAGGGCCGCATTTGGAATAGCTTTTCCTAAAATCACTTTTGGAACTCAATATTCCACTTGATCTAAAGAGATGGGTGATAATCACTTCTAGATGTATTGACAGGTATAAGAGGGTTGGCCATTTGCCACAATCACTTGTAGTATGAAAATATCGATGTATCAAAAGTTGGTTTGGACATAAATCTAAAGAGAGATGTGAAGAGAGAGTTCTCTAAAAGTGATTTTAGGTAGAGCAAATGCGAACAGGGCCTAAGTAACAAGGATACAGATGTAAGCAAGTGCCTGAAACAGAAAAAGAGGCAAATATAGGAGTGTCCTTGTTACATACGTTGTTATACTAAAGAAATTAGAGATCATGGATGATGTGAGCACCAAGCAGAAGTTTGAACCCCAACAAGGGGTTTGACAGATAACAGTTATTCCACCCACTCTCCCATGAGTTTAAGTTGCCATTTTAGTTCTAATCAAATACATTAGAAAGAAAAAGATAAACATTGTTAGCAAGACTGTCACAAGCATACCAAGGTGTTTTTTCCATCACATGAAATGATATCATGCCATTTTAACTTTCCATAGCATTAATTGGTACAAATCCATCTCATTTTGTTTTTCCAGCACAAATCTATCCTTCTAATTGGTGTCGTTTTATGTGAAAGATTGTAGTCATTATCAGAAACAAGAACAACAATTATGAATGATGACATTTCCTGAAGTCCTAAAATGGAGTTACATGAACGAAATAACTCATGAAGTGGCTACAATAAAATAGAATGGAATTCTTCATATGCATGTGAAATAAAATGAAATGACTTCAGTTATGGGGCATCCAAACCCCCATATGTATTGCTTTAATATCTATTATACTGTCACTTGAAAATTTGGCGGGGTAACTTCTTAGAGTGCTCAAATGGGACCTAGAACTTACAATCCTGTAGATGGGAGGCACCACAGTCTCCCATTTAGGCTTTACAGTTGGCATAACAGCGAAACGTGGAGCCAAGTCTTGTGACCGAAACGTCCATCTATAAAAGAGAGGAGAGGATAAAAAGCAGTTATCACATTGAAAGGGCCAGAAAGCAAACTGAGGAACACATATATGATTAATGATCATGAATCATTGAGAACAAAAATGTTCCTATTGAATGCACACTTGCAATATCGATTAATTCAAACATACCCGATGTATAGAAAGATGCAAAACTGTGTCCATTCTCGAACTAACAAGCGAAGCCAGTAATTTTCTGGTGAGGCAGTCAGGTTAATGTATATCTGAAAATTGAAATGTTTGTTTCTCACGATTAGTTTCCATATATTGTATATTTCTAAATACAATGGATATTAATGAAATCAGGATATTCATACCATAGTTTCTACCACGGCTACTACCTGCATTGCACCCTGAAATTTCCTGTATATTGCAAAAGCAAACAACACACCAAGTTCAAAAGATGTTTCCTCTAAATGCTTGCTTGGCTATTAACAATATTAAACACAACATAAAAATAAACATATTTAGATGTGCAACACATACTTGAACATATTGTATTTCGTATAAACTGCATCATGCATTGAATGAACCTCCTCATCCTCTATCAAACTCAATTGTTCTCGTAACACCAATAAATTTCGAGATATGTGGTGGAAAATCAAATAGAATGAGATAATATAGTTAAGCAGCAAAAGAACCTGGATCACATGAATAAAGGAATTAATTAGTATGTCAGAAAAGATTAACTGCATAAGATTATTACTCAGAACAGCAAGAAGTAGCAGTTGCCGCCAATTTAACATCATTACGAGTTAACTTGTGCAACTGAGAGAGAAAGTCATAGCCATAGGGGATGCTAACTGGACAAAAATCAAGTGAGCAACCCAATAAAAAAACTCACTGTGAAAAAAGGTACAGAAGCTCTGTGACCAACAAGAGTCCAGTAAAAGACACACCCAAGAGCAGCTGTAGTTCGCCGCTCTGATAATGAAAGATGCTCACACATAATGCAGTAACCATAAGAAATCAGCAAGAAGGATACAAAAGAAGCCGTCTGAAAGAGCACTCCAGTTACATACACCCCAAATGACATCCACAGAGAGCATATCTGAATATTAAAGCATGAATACCTGCAATAACAGTGCTTTGAAATTTGAAAATTAGTTTCTGCAACAAAGAAACAGAAGTTGAGAAAATTAGAAGTAATAGGAATATAAAAATCAACTGTGCCTCACTTTGTCCCGGATTTCTATAACAACCACAGTGGAAATATGGGATGAAAAACTATCGCATAACGAGTAATTATTCCCTACAGTGGCTCATTCACCATGGACTCCTAGCAGTTTTCATTGTCTCTAGTATAGCACCAACATACTATCACCATTAGGGCATGACAAAGCATTTCAAAATATTTGAATTCAAGTAATTGTCATGATTAGAAACTTGGACATTTTATCAGCATTCTCTGCTTCTTCCTTCACTTGGCATATATTCAGTTACTTAAAAGTTTCAATCTAAGGGAGAACTCTGCATGCACAGTCATGCGGAGTCAGTAAAAGGGGTTGTACTCTCTGGTGTGACAGTCACAGCAGTTAGCCATTTTAGCTTGGCTCGGGACGACCATACAAGGAGAGCTCCCTTTCATATTTAACAGTATTAAAAAAGGATGTCCCAAATATATAATTTTTACTCCATATATATTTGTTTCGCAAAATTTCCAGCAAATTCGGTTATGCCTCAGCATCCCACCAAATGTACATATATTTCATTTTCATGCAAATGTTTGATGGTAACAACCAGCATTTTGTAATTCGATTATACAAATTATAAAAGGTATCCCAAATATAGTCCTCATATTTGTTTTGCAAAATACGTTTTATCACACGAATTTCTACAGTTGTCTCCTAGTTGAGGAGAATACGTTCAAGGTACTAAATTACAGATAGATATTAACCATTTCATATATATTTTTAGTAGCGAGAACATACCAGAAGAGATAGGATAGGGCGAGTTGCAAAGCTTTAATCAATGGTACAGATGCGAGTGTCCACTGCAGATTATTTGTCTGCTCTAGTATAACAGTTCCCAAAAAAAATAAAATAATAATAATTACAACAGTCTTGTAATTACTTAAAAAACAAATACAAACAGCTAACGATAACACGAATGTCAGCAAACAAGTCGCGAACTAAACAATCGTGAAGCAGAATTAGAAAAAAAAAAAAAAAAAAAAAAAAAAAAATAACATTTTTTTTTTTTTTTTTTTTTTTTGTTAAAAAAGAAAATTAAATAAATACCCACAAATTTAAAGAAATATAAAGTATACGAAATCGAAAATAAAAATAAAATTAAAAAAAAAAAAAATTACTTCGAAAAAAAATACATTGGATTTTTCCGATTGCCCTTTCAAAAACTGAAACCTTCCTTAGTCTCCGATTGGTTGCTAAGAAAACGGAGAAAAAAAAAAAAGAAAAGAAAGAAATTTGATAGTTTTACGTGTTCATCAGTTAATTCATATGGTTGTAATAGTCTCAGTTGAGTGGAGTCTAGAGTTTTCTCAGCTCCCAAGTCCCGACCAATTAAAAATCCAACATTCACGAGTTTAGTTTCTTTCCTTTCCTCGCATTTTTCTCAGCAACCAAACGGACCACCAAACGTAAACACACTTAAAAACCCTATAAATCGAAAAAGGAACAAGACATATATGGGTTTAAGCACAACATTAAACACGAAATCATCTTAATTACGATAGAAATTATATAATATAAAGTAAAAGTGACCTGAAAATGGCGGTTTTTGTAGGTATTGATGGTCCAAGAACAAGCAGAGACAAACCAGATGGACATGAAGAGCAAGTAGATAGAAGGGAGAGGATGATACGATTCATCGAGGCTCACACGATACGCACCGAAACTCTTCGATACGTCCTCCATTCTCCACACTTATTACTTTTTACTTCTGCTCTCAGCCTTCGCTGTTCTTATATACGCACGCACGTACGAAACGTGTCGTTTTGTTATTCCTCTTTTTTTTTTTTTTTTTTTTTTCCAACTTCTGAAAATTAATAAATAAATCCAAAATGGTATAAATTAGAATATGTATATATATTTTTTTGATGTATACAGGTATCCTGACCAGCTTGCGCACACCAGATCAAATCATGCATCCTAAACAAGGCTTCCAAAACAAGACTTGCGTCTTGCGGTCCATGGCCCCGGATATTAGCAGCTAGTGAGAGTCGAATATGAGATTAAAGAATTTGGTACGCTCTTAGTCTTACTTGCTCTGCCACTGAATTACCTATCCTGGAATTTAAAAAAAAAAAAAAAAAGGAAAAGAAAAGAAGATAGACTTGTAAAATAATATGCCGTTCATTTGTTAATTAATGAGAATGGATAATATATTTAAAAAAAGCTTCTCTTCTTTTTTTATTTTTATTTTTTGAATTTTTTTATTTTAATTTTTAGTAAGCATGTAAAGATGATGGATCAGGTTTTAAGGAAATGAAGCAAGTGGGCATAAGTGCATGATGCTGTCATACAACAAAACCACTCCTCTGTACTCTCCTTGCAACTAGCTCAAATTTTAGAGGATTAACTCAATCACCAAAAGATCATTTACAATGTACATTCCCTATGATTGGAGGCCAATTAAAACCATGGCCTTGTTTCATGGAGATTTTATTGGTTGATGTCCCAAAATCATAGAAAATCAGTGTGAATATGGACCGACCTTGTCATGCACAATAAGCAAGCATGATAAGTTCTTGGTGGGCCAGAGAGTAATTGTGATTTGAGTAACCTAATAAACACAAAAGCCCCCTAATAAAATGTAATAACTTTTTTATTTATTTTTTGTCGAAAATAATAAAATGTAATAACTAGGGGCTTGATTTTTTGGTTGATTAATCATGCCTATTTCAATTTGGTAACTTACATAAGTCGGAATGACATTCAACGATTCAAATTTTTTAAATCAAAATGTTTTGAAATTGGTATGCACCGTGAACTATATCATTGATTATGATAATTATAGTAAAGTTGAGGAATAAATTATGAAAGTAATATGTTAAACTCTAATATAATGACATTATAAAGAGCTGATCATCTATTGGTTCAGTGGCATGAATTTACATTTTCAGTGAAAATTTTTTGGGTATGAGTACATGGAAATACATCGATATATTTGTTAATAGCATGGGAGGATTTTGGGTTGGGTGAGTTTATTTCGGATGGGAAAAAATAAATACATTAGGTAGCATAGTGGGAGACTAGCTTCATATGCATGAAAATGGCTTCTTCAATTTGAATATTATGACAATATGCACCAAACTAGAAAGGGGAAGCAGCTGGTTTTCAGTATGGCCAACTACTATGCCAGATTTAGGCCACTGACATTGACCTTATTGAAGGAGTTTCAAGAAGCAGCCTTATATTAGGAAGATTTTTGAGCTTTGAGAATATTTAGCTGTGTAGTCATCATAAGAACACAACATTAGGTCAACAAACTCACTAACAAAACT
Source organism: Hamamelis virginiana (assembly GCA_017140935.1). NCBI lineage: Eukaryota > Viridiplantae > Streptophyta > Magnoliopsida > Saxifragales > Hamamelidaceae > Hamamelis > Hamamelis virginiana. The sequence continues at coordinate 522,868 of JAESVK010000329.1, read as the reverse complement.
AGTTTCCTTTACTCCTACTCCATTTAGGAAATAAAAATCTTATTATTATTATTATTATTATTGAGTCATCGTAATTAATGTAAATTGAAAAAAAAAAAAAACCCAGCAAATTAAAGTGGTATATCATCTATCATGGTTGTGGGTAAGTTGAGGAGATTCTCGAGAACAAGCATCCTCCATTCGTACTGCCAGGATAACAAATGCACTGATCAGCTAGCAAGGATGGGGCCTAGTTTAAGTTTTGATTTTTTGTTATTTTCTACACCTCTTCCTTGCATTTCCGTTTTACTGCCGGTGGATGTTATGGAGATTCCGTCTCCTCAGCCGTTGTTGTTGCTTCATAGTTTCTTTTAATGCATTTCTAATTTACCAAAAAAAGAATAAAAAAAATATAATTATACGGAAATTAGACATAGGTATGTTACTATTGGAGGGAAAGTATACTTTAAAATTCTACGGGGAGTAATGAGGAAGAAATTTATTAGGTTTAATTATGTTACTATTGGGTATAGTAGTCTTACTTGGGTTTGAGTATTAGTTGGGACAAAGGTATGAATATCCTATTAACATGTGATTTACTTTGGTGCATTTAAAAAATGCACGAAATTAGACGTTCTATCATGCTGCCAGATTAGATGATTTAAAAAATTTGATCTAAAATGTGATTCTGCATTACTAACCCCACTAAGAGTAAGTGGTAGTCAATGTAGAAAATATGGTTCTAAAATGGAGTAGAATGTAGAATTCGTGAACTAATAAATCCCAAGATGTGAAATTTTAACCGAAAAATCACTCAGCCCATTGAGGAGTAGATTGGGCCTGGCTGGCCTGATCTCAATCCCTTCAGCCCAAATCTCTTGTCTTTGTCTGAGCTGCAGTAAGATCTGTTCTACGGGCCTTGTTATTGCAACCCCTTTGAACTATTAGCCCACCCCAACCATTTGTGATTTTTTACCTTTTTATGAAAAAATACATTGTTTTTAAGAAAACTAGCTGCATAATCCACTAGAAAACATAATTTTGAATAACTTTGTAGAAGAAAGTTTTTCCAAAATCTTTCATTTAAGTAAACTTTTTGACCATTTATTATTTTTACAGAATATTTGGTAAAAAATGCCAAAAAGTCTACTTAAATGATAGGTTTTGGAAAAACTTACTTCTACAACGTTGTTCAAAATGATGTTTTCTAGTAGATTACGTGGCTAGTTTTCTTAAAAACAATGTATTTTTTCATAAAACGGTAAAAAATCACAAATGGTTGGGGTGGGCTAATAGTTCAAAGGGGTTGCAATAACAAGGCCCCTGTTCTACTTACAAAATTCAAAACTTTTTGAGCTGTGCTCTGCGTGGATCTGAGCTCTGTTCTAGATTTTAAACTTCTTTGGGCTGTACATTGGGGGCCTCGGGCTTCGTTGGGCTTAAGCAGAGGTCAGTTAAGGTTCCTATCTTTGTAGGCGATTTGAAAATCTGAACCTCTGATGAGTGGATTAGGTTGGATCTAATCTTTTATTACTATCTCATTTTTATATGAATTAATTTATAGGTGGTTTTAAAAAAATATATATTTTTAAAAAATATTTTTTTGCAAGATTGAACGGATTTGGAAAAAAAAAAAGAAAAAAGAATTTATCAAATAGTAAAATAGAAATCACTCAAACTTATCTTTAGTTAGTTGAATTTTAATATTTTGCCAAACAGTCCCTTGAGTTGAGTTGAGGCTGACCTCACCAAGGCCTAATTTTGGCCCATTGAAATTACCGTTTGAATTCAAAATAATGGCACTTTCGAAAGTGCCATTATTTTGTTAATAAACTTTTTTGACTATGAAATAAGAAATATTATAGTGGATTCCAATATTACTAGCCGTTACAATATTGTTTTAAACATTCCCAACATGCATAAAATGAAACCCTTTTTTTAAAAAAAAAATGAAACTTTTAAAACATGAGATATTTGTTAAGAGAACGGATGTTGACACACCCTTAAATTATAAGTCCACCCCCTCCAATTTTGATTTTTTACCGTTTTATGAAAAAATACATTGTTTTTAAGAAAACTAGCCGCTTTTTTCCACTAGAAAACATCATTTTGAACAACTTTGTAGAAGAAAGTTTTTCCAAAATCTATCATTTAAGTAGACTTTTTTGACCATTTATTATTTTTACAAAATATTTCGTAAAAATAATAAATGGTCAAAAAAGTCTACTTAAATGATAGATTTTGGAAAAACTTTCTTCTACAAAGTTGTTCAAAATGATGTTTTCTAGTGGACTACGCAGCTACGCAGCTAGTTTTCTTAAAAACAATGTATTTTTTTATAAAACGGTAAAAAATCAAAATTGGAAGGGGTGGGCTTATAATTCAAGGGTGTGTCAACATTCCCTCCCATTTGTTAATGGCTTATTGGCACAGTAGCCTCTTTCCAATTTCAAAAAGAGGTTTCGGATTCAAGACATGAAAGCACATCAATATCTATTTGTTAATAAAGGAAGTTGGGGGTAGTTGGAGGTTTTTATCTTTTGAAAATTAAAAATTAAAAATAAAAAAATCGTACTCAAATTTTTTCAAAATCATTTTTCTTTGTGCAGTTGGAAAAAATTCATTTTGTAAATCAAATATATACGACTCTCTAACCACGTAACATCCATCATGTGATAGCATGTGAGGAATGCTATGTTATTAATTAGAGGGACAAATATGCTTAACTTAGTGAATGATTTTTCTCATAGATGGTATGGAGACGAATCTGAGTGACCATTTCTTGGGTTCTATTAGAGAGTTTAAAAGGTACAAGTTAGGACTATAGGATGTTTTATAAAATTCTTGAATTTCCTTTTTTGGGAAAAAATGAAAATTTTATTAGTAAAATGTCACAAATCAATTTTTTTTATTGAAGTGGTAGTCCATTTAGAATAACCCTTTTCCTTTTGCTAGGTTTAGCACTGCATTAGGCTATCTTTGCCCCAGAGGACTAGATTAATCCCAACATGATTTGAGCTAATTAATAAATGCTTACCCATTAAGTCATATTTATAAGTTTTATTTACCCAAAAATCCCGTCATCTTTTCACTTTACCTAACTAAAAATTATTTTTAATAAGAAACACATCAGTTTGTTCTTTGATTTTACAGAAACTGATCATTTTACAGAAAATTGATGTATAGATTAATTTTTTTGGAAGTGTTTGAAAAAATGATGCATAGATTAATTTTTTGGACTTTTGGGTAAAATAAAACTTAAATTTGAACTTTTGAGTAAAGTGAAAAGATGATGAAACTGTTGGGTAAAAAAGAACTCAGAATGAAACTTTTGAATAGTTTTCCTTTGATAGAATCACAAGACAATTTCTGCCTCAAAACAATCCCATGATTCGAACTAATTAATTAGAATCTAGTCCCACCTAATTTTTTTTTCCAATGCTATCACGTACGCTAGCTCACCTATTCTTTACTATGTTAAAGGGCCATCCTTGGATACTTGAGTGATATTAATTTGTGTACTTGGATGGACATGATTTGTTGGTATTCTCATAGAAAATGCTATTCTTTTTAATATTTGATTTGTTGGATGGACATGTAGCAACTAACCTAATGCAATGCTAGTCGATCATCTTAATACATATATATATATATATACATATATATATATATATATATATATATATATATATGACAATGGTACGAGCGTACTAACATCATATATATTAGCTGCCATGTTAAACGATTTGCTAATATAACGCGTACATTGATTATTACTATGTCAAATATATTTGAAAAAAAATGTTGAAAACAACGGTAATAAATAAATAAATAAATAAATAATTACATTTTTCATTTATTGGTTGTAAGCAGGTCCAAATGATTTTGTATACCTAAAAGAAAAGGAATTAGGAGTTCATTTTTTTAGGAAGTATTTTTTATTTATTTATTTATTTATTTAAGTAAATGAAGAACTAAACAATACTTGTCTGCATTTAAAAATAAAAATTGAAAATTATATATGGAGTTTTTTTTTTTTTTTTTTTTTTTTTAATATAAGTAGGTATACATATAAACATATATAAAGGTATAGATTTTTAATCAATATGAGATAGATATTTTAAAAAACCTATCATTGCATTATATATTATTTTCATAAATATTATGCATACAAAAAATTACAGTGATCCAACATTCGACTTCTAAACTATATACTATGAAAAACTATGATTATTAAATAGTGAAAAATGTCACAGTTTTTCACAAACTATATTTCAGAAATCCACTTCTGGATCAATGTAATTTTTACCATACATAATATAAATAAAAATAATATCTAATCCAATAATCGATTTTTTAAAATACCTATCCCACATTAACTGAAAATCCAAATCATCATACAAACTTGTAAGTATAATAATTATAGATGACAAAAACAAATAAAAATAATAATAATTATAGATGACAAAAACAGAAACAAAAAGAGAAAGAGAACCCACGATAAGACGGGTGAGGGTGCCCACCTAAGATAAGAGCCTTACAAGTAAAGAAAAAGAAAGAAAAGTACTGAGTTGTCAGACAAAATATCTAGTTGAGTTGTATGATGTGTTTGTGGATGGATCTCATCATATAGTAGAAGGGACCCATCGATCAAATCCCTTAGTTGTTTGCTTGCTATCATTTGCTGTGAGGAAATCAATACGGTCCTCGTGCTCTGGGCTAATAAAAACCATGTGTACCTCAACTTGTCCTTTTTTTTCTTTTCACTGTAATTCTATAATGCTGCCAAGGCCAAGTAACTACGTAAAAACATGAAAGGGAAATATATATATATATACTGGTAGCCATCCCACGCGATGCGCGGCAATCACCGAAACCCAACCTTATGAACCAAATTCATAATTTCATCCATTATTATCTTAGGTCTAAAATCTTAAATATAATTGGCTAACCTTCCAAAAACCCATTCTATAAGAGAAACAAAAGAAAAAGAAAAATACTTTTTGAATACAATCGAATCAGATCCATTTTAAATTAAAGATGATCTTATAGTCTAAAGAATATAGTATCCTATCTTAAAAATAAAAATAAAAAAGAAAAGAAAAGTAAAGAAAAAAATGCAGTGTAAGAATCCACGGATTCGAGCCTCGCCAAAGGCGAGGCTTGTGTAGATGTTATCTTGATGTGGTGGACTTGTATCCTCATGGCGCCCCAAAATTCCCGCAATGCAGTGTCCTCTCTCAATTAGTAACCGTTGATTCCTATCCGTGCAAAAAAAAAAAAAAAAATGATAACAATAAGAAAAAAATATAACTCTAGAAACTACTTTTTGACGAAATAAAAATAAGAAGGAAAATCAGAAAAAGTAGTTAAGTTTACTTACTTGACAAATTCCAGGATTATGTTATGGACATATTTCATACCTCCAAAAGAATTGTTTATACATGGTCTCCACTCGCCACCTTTAAGAGTGTTTCCATACAGTTGCTATTTGCATCATTCAATAGCTTACATCACTACTAAGTAGCACATGACTTAAAAATAAATAAATAAATAAATAAATAAATAAAACATAAATATAGAAATAGAGAATAATAAGAAGAGAAGTAGAAGAAGGAGAACTTATGTACATTAATGATGGTGAATGCAAAAAGAAAACATAAATATAGAAATAGAGAAGAATAAGAAGAAGAGAAGTAGAAGAAGGAGAACTTACGTACATTAATGATGGTGAATGCCAGGGAGAGAGAGAGAGGAGGGGACTGTTGCTCACGGCAAGGGAGGGAGAGAGAAAGAGTTGCCTCAATTCTTATCTTATTATAATTAAAACCAATTGAGAAAGAGAGAGAGAGAGAGTTCTTATCTTATTTTAGGAGGAGGTTATCTGCCTCAATTCTTATCTTAATATAATTCTTATCTTAATATAATTAAAACCAATTGTGAGAGAGAGAGAGAGAGAGAGAGAGAGAGAGAGAGAGAGAGAGATCTTATCTTATTTTATGAGATTTTTATTAAATAAAATCAACCAATTAAAATGAAGTAAGAGAGAGAATTAAGGAGAAAAGAGAATGAAGGAGGGGAGCAATTCTAGAGCCGCCACATCAGCATAGAAAACTGCTCTATATATAATAAGATATGCATGAACCAATTAGAGAAGAGTAAGAAGAGTGAAATAAGGAGAGAAGAGAATGA
>JAESVK010000329.1:477388-516597 GCA_017140935.1 Hamamelis virginiana | reverse complement strand
ATGTCTTCATTGAGAGAGGTGTTTTTGAAAAATCGACCGTTGGATTAGATAATGTTTATATGTATGTCATGTTTGCCAAAAATCACAGCGACCCAACGGTTGGTTCTTAAAATACAGTTATGTAAACAACTTTGATAGTATCCAACGGTAAATACTGTCAAAGTGTTTTACTGGCTGTAGTTTAAAAACCGATTATGGGATCACTGTGATTTTTGACAAACATGACATTCATAAGAAGATTATCTAATCCAATGGTCTATTTTTCAGAATATCATTCCTATGGCTTCTAGAATGGATGTTCTTACGATAACGAGCATAAAAATGTCCCGAAAGGATCGCTTATATATATATAGACGTCACATTAGGGTACCTTCTCAATTCCATTCGTCCTCTTTTTTTGTCCTCTCTAGTGCAAATGACTAACTTTGAGAGAACAGTTATTTCAAAAAACCGACAATTAGATTTGATATTCCACTTATACTTATCATGAATGCAATAAATTACATTGATCCGATGGTTGGTTTTTGCAGATTTGAAAAAAATTATAAACAATAATGAAAAAAATGTGAAAAACCGTCACAATCTAATTTTTGAAAAACTGACTGTTGAATCAATGTGAATTTTTGCATTCATGGTACGCATAAGTAGAACATCAAATTCAATTGAAAGAATACTGCTAATCACGAGGAAACCATTCATGTCAGCTAAATTAATTACATCATATATCGATCAGAAGGATCCACTATAGTTTTTATAGCTTACCACATGCTTATCTGAACAAATATTATATATATCATCATTGAAAATTTTAAGTAAAAATTTTAATATTTTATATATTATGCCTCCAAATTAATCATTCATGGATTAAAAATATAACAACGCCAATCACGAGGAAAATCATGTGCTTATGTGACTTAATTTTTATATCATCATTCTTATAATTAATTCACCGCAATTTTCTCTATTAAATAAAATATTATGAAGATTTGATATGTAACAACATTAGGATCCTATGCTAATTAACTTTAGTAATTAAGAATCTTAATATCCCATTTCGCGCGATCGTCTGGCTGATATTCAACCATTCATGGATTAAAAAAGAATAATGCTAATCACAAGGAAATCCTCACATGTATACTTATATAAACTAAAATCATTTCATTATTGGTATGTTATTGAAAATAAAAAAAATTAAAAAAATAGTCCTACCATAACATGTAATATGACAATCTCACCTTAGTATAATACTTGATGCAGCATGACTCACCACTTGCAACACGAGTACCAATATATTTGTTATGATCTTCCATTATATATATAATAACATACAATAATTCTATTCAACCTCCTTCTTAGTATTTCTTCTCATTCTCCCTGGTGCATGTGTTTGATCAACTTGATCGGAACATGTATTTTGAGAAATATATCGACCGTTGGATCCATTTATTCGTATCATGCATGCAAAAAAGTACATTGATCCGATGGTTGTTTAAAAAAAAAAAAAAAAGACTGGAACTGCTTTTCATAATTTTCTATTATGTTTTATAATTTTTATCAAAATTATGAAAAACCGACTATTAGATCAATATGTTTTTTTGCATACACCCAATCCAACTGTCGGTATGTTTTTCAAAATACATATCTCAAGTTAGACATACATATCAGGGAGATCGAAAAAAAAAAAAAAAAGACATTAAAAAGGAAGGTGGAATGGAATTTTCCATTACATAATTATATTTGTATGGTATATATATATATATATTATCACATCATTTATAGGATATTATTGAAGGTATATATTATGTCTACAAACATGTATTGATTCCTATGCAAACGCTATATAGTAAGAATCTGAATTAATATCCCATTAGATTGAGGAAGAGCCCAGTTAGAATCATAATATCTCATTTCTTTTCTTGATCCATGCCAAAACAAAAGACAAAAGAACAAGGAGAAAAAGCAATGGTGAGGAGGGTTTTGTCCAAGCTTAGAACATGGGAGATGGTCCTGCAGTACTCTACTGCTCTGAGTGCATGATGATGTTATGAGTGGTGAATTGCTTTGAAGAATATAAAACAGACATGTGAATACGGAGGCCCTAACGGACAAATCATCAAAGGAGAGACGTGGACAATGCAGAAAAGAAGAGAAAAATAAGATAAAAATACGGAGTAAATAATAACGATGGGTTGGCGGGTTCAAGAGATATGAGACCCACTGTACCACGTACAGGCGACCCATTTCTGTGCTGGGTCCCCAAAACCCCACCACCCCACTCTTCTATACTCTCTCTCTCTCTCTCTCTCTCTCTCTCTCAATATATATATATAGAAATGATACTATGAGGCCGGCCTTACCCAAAGTTGTACAAGGTCGGCTCCATATAGCTAATTTTAGATGACAGTTCGTAAAACTGACCGTTGCATTAGATGACCATTTTCTGTATGTCATGCGTACAAAAAATTACCGTGATCGGCGGATGGTTTTTGAAAAAATTGACATTAAAAAATGGTGATATTTTGAAGAACAAATAATTGTGATATTTTGAAGAAAAAAATGGTGATATTTTTTAACGTCAATTTTTTCAAAAACCAACCGTCGGATCACGGTGATTTTTTGCACGCATGACATACAGAAAATGAGCATCTAATCCAATGGTCAGTTTTACGAACTGTCATCTAAAATTGACTATATGGCCGGCCTCATTGACTATATATATACACACACACACACACACACACAACTGCTAATATCAGGTGCACCTGATGCTTCTTGCATCAAGTGCTCTCTTGTAGAGTCACTTACGATTAAAATTTTGAAAAACTAATAGTTGGATTAGATACCCGTATCATGTATGTCATGTCTGCCAAAAATCACAGTGATCCAATGGTCGGTTTTTGAAAAATGTAATTTTGAAAAATTATGACTTTTTTGTTCTTTAAAATGTTATCATTTTTTAGCAGTCAGTTTTCTCCTAAACCACCGTTGGATCACTGTGATTTTTCACAGGCGTGACATATATTATAGGGGTATCTAATCCAACGGCCAGCTTTCCAAAATTTACAGTGCAAGTGGCTCTACAAAAGACCACATGATGCAAGATGCATCAGGTGCACCTGATAATAGCGCCTATATATATATATATATAATCGATTCTGTAAGGGCGTCCTTACGCTCTTATCATAAGAATTCCTTCACTAGGAGAGGCATTTTTGAAAAATCGACCGTTGTATTATATAATATTTATATGTATGTCATGTCTGTCAAAAATCACAGTTATCCAATAATTGATTTTTAAAATACAGATATATAAACAACTTTGACAGCATTCAACTGTAAATCTTGTTAAAGCATTTTAGGGACTGTAATTTAAAAATCAATAATTGGATCACTGTAATTTTTGGCCGACATAACATTCATAAAAAAAAAAAAAAAAAAAAAAAAAAAATTTAATTCAATAGTTGGTTTTTTCAACATATCCAACGTACGTCCTTACAGCTATCTTCGTCTCTGCGTGTTTGTATGTTTTTGTCACTGTGAAATGATGGTTGGTAGGTTAAGGGTCGCTTTGAAGGAGCGTGTCCACCCTTCCCTTCCTTCACGGCTAAAACCCCCCGTCACTCTCCTATTCTTTCCATCCTCTACCTTTCTCTCTAGAACACACTTTCTATCTAGCCAAATAGGTACTTCTTGTTTGTCTCTCTCTCCAGAACGTACACACACACCCTCCCTCTAGCCAAATAGCTAGGTACTTCTTGCTTGTCACTTTGTTAGTTTTCTTTTCCATTTTGCTTCAGAACCACATCCCTTTTTCCCAAACAACTCTCTCTCTCTCTCTCTCTCTCTACATATAAATATATGTATACACATACATAGATATATACTGGTTATCATTTTCCCTGAAGAGTTATCAATTGGGTCACTATTAAAAATGGCTCCTGAACCTCCAACTTTAGAAGCTGAGAGCACTAGCAACTCTTCCACATCATCACCACCGTCACCATCATCATCATCATCTGAATTATCTCAAACTCACCCAAACTCGGTCTCAACTCAGAACCCAGAAGCAAAAGGACCCAATAATAAGAGAAACAGAGACAGCAGCAAACACCCAATTTACAGAGGAGTTCGAATGCGAGCTTGGGGCAAATGGGTATCCGAAATTCGCGAACCTCGCAAGAAATCTCGAATCTGGCTCGGCACATTCCCCAACCCAGAAATGGCTGCAAGAGCACACGACGTAGCCGCTTTGAGCATCAAAGGAAACTCAGCGATTCTCAATTTCCCCGAACTCGCCGAGTCTCTGCCTCGCCCAGCTTCACTATTGCCGCGCGATGTCCAAGCCGCTGCAGCTAAAGCAGCTGCAATGGTGAAATTCAATTCTTCTTCATCATCATCATCAGAATATAATGATGAGCATTGTAAGAATGTGAGTGGGGTACCCAGAACTGCGTCAGAGGAACTGAGTGAGATCGTTGAGTTACCAAATATAGAAGGGAGTTTTGACTCGACCGAGTCAAAGAACGAGTTTGTATTAGTTGACTCGGTTGTTGATGGGTGGCAATATCCGTCGCCAGAGTTTCTTGAAGCTGACTTCTGTGGGTATTTTTCTGATCAGATGTTGAGGGATGCAGAGAGTATGTTTCCCTGCAACTTTGAAGCTTTTTTATGGGAATATTAGTTGCTATATTTGGTTGTGCTTTTTTTCTCCTTTCCTTTTTTGCATTTTCAGACTTTTATAAATTATTAATTATTATTACTCTCCTAATTCCTCCTCTCTTTTTTTTTTTGGTGATTTAATTTATCAAGGATAGTTTGAGAAGCAAAAGCATGTAAGAAAAATAGCAGGTTTCTTTTGTTTTTTGTTTTAATCATTGTGATTAGTATACCTTAATTCCATTTTTATGTAACACTAATAATTCTTCACCTTTTCAAGGATGATAAGTAAATTATAATTTTCTTCTTTCCTTTTTAATTGGTTGAGTGGAAAAATTACAAGTTTCATTAAAGTTCTTTTGCGCCAAAATTGAAGCCGTCAATGAATTCTTATAGTTTATTTTTGAGATGAACACATGGTTGATAAGTTTGTAGAAATTACAGTTATCACGACACATACTGTGATTTTAGCAATTAAGCAAGAATCCATTGGTCAATAATTGTTAATGAGAAGTGGTGGGTCCATTTCCATTTAAAATTTAATATGATAATTTAATAAAATTATCACATCAGCATTATATCATTTAGGCGTATTTCTTAATATAGGAAGCTCACTTAGCATTGTTATGTCAATTGTCATATTAATTGAACGAAAATATTTTAAAAAATAGTATTTTCCTTTTTCTTTTCCAAGGTTTCTTGATTTCTCTTTTATGTAATTATACCTTTGGAGATTTTGAGTTTGTACGCAGCAAGGTGTAGAATATTTATTAATTAATTGTCTTTTATTATTATTATTGTTTGGACTTTAGATTGTGAATTGTTTGTTCTAAAAAAATAAAAAATAAGGGAAGATTGTGCGTGAAATGATGTGATGACTAATTATTCTCTACGCAAAATGCAGAATGTACCGTTGGAACGTTTGGAATTCAAGTGTTCAACGACGGTGACATTTGCAAAATGTACCGTTGGAATGCTTTGAAATCAAATAAGCTCGACACATGGACAATACGTAGGACAAATTTGAATAAATTATAACACTACAAGAAGTTTCCACGAGAAAATGATATCATCTTTAATTTACATGTAACCAATCACTTTCTGGCTTTTTGAAATTTTCACATTCAAAGATGTTATATGGTTTAGATGGTAATTCTAACCTAACTTGGGTACGAATATTCGTAGGGCACTCGTTTCATTCTATTAACTAATGAGTATAAAATAATTATATATTAAATTTTTTGTCCAATTTAAAAAAAATTATATATAAATATAAATATATATCCTTGTAAAAAAAAAAAGTGACATGGTCATGCATATTTGGTAATATAATAATAAAATTTTACAATTATGTTGATTTAATGATGATTTGTGACTGCGTTAAGGTGAGTAACATGAGTTTAAACTCTATTTGCATGATGTCAAAAATAAATAAATAAATAAAATAATAAAAAATTATCTTCTTGCTATCATAAGCTTTGTGCCTAACTATATATAAATGATCATGTTAGCATGTGCTTAGTGCTTTCATAATTAAAGAGAAATAAAGTCGATCTTACACGACTTAATATCTTTTTGCACTACTCACATTTTGTTAATTAAGTTTGCCCTTGGATTATGTTTTCTATAATTGTCCATCATGCTTGATAAAAAATTAGGTTTATTGAAATTAGAAGGTTTTTCATTCATAAAAGCATTCTAAATTATAATTTTAATATTTAAAAAAATAATTAAAAATTTATGAACTTATAAATGAATCCCCAATTGATATCGATCTGATTGGTGAGATATATATTTGTCATACATGATATGTATGGGACGTACTATCTAATCCAACCGCAAGTTTAATGAGATCGATGTAAGCGCAGTCATACAAAATGAGTTTTTAAGTTAATCGAGCCAAACAATCCAACTACTATGCCAAATTGGTCTCCCTTTTTTTTGTTTAATACTCCCTCCGTCGTATAAAAATAGGTCTCTTCCAAAAAATATGCACATTAAGAAAAGTTATTAATGCATTGATTTGTGATCTTTTTTACATTTTATTTCCAAAACTACCCTTTTTCTACAGTTAAAAGAAATATAATTTGACTTTTCAAAATGAACTATAATTTTAGGGCAGCCAAAAAAGGAAAGAAGGCCCATCTTTATAGGACGGAGGAAGTATTTAGTTTCAAGTTGTTGTTATTGCTGCTGCTGCTGTTTTTTTTTTTTTTTGTTAATTTTTCGTTTTTATGCCTTATTTTATCCCTCTCTTATCTTCTTAAATGAAAAGAATGGACCTCTTAACTCCCACATTACCCATGAATCACGGTTTCTACCTATCACTAACTACAATTGAAAACAAAATGTTTCTTAATTAAGTTTAACTAAGCAAAGCAATTAAGATATGTACAAAAATAGCATAAATTGTAACGTGGTGAATTAACTAAAGTCAAAGAATAAAATAATTTATTTTAAACCAATTCAATTTTGACATGTCCTCAATCTGACTTGAGTTTTGAGTTTTCGTTTGGGAGATATATCTACTCTTCAATATTTTCAAGGTGTGAAATTGACATTTTACAGCGTGGAAGAAAATGACACTTTGGTTGCAGTCTTCTCCAGTTTAGCGCGCACATCATATTTAATTAATTGCTATAATCTATATACTGCATGTCACAATTACATAGTCAAATATTTCCCATTGTATTATTATAACACAAATTTATAAACCTAAATATAAAGATATAGAGATGACTTCCTCCACACTATGTATAATTAACAACTACAATTTCCGTACATTGTAGATAATTAGTTTTTATCATTAACATTGTAAGTGTGTGTGTTTTGCCATTTGTATAATTATGTTTTGCGTTGCATATAAATTATTCATCCACAACGTTGTACGGATATATTTGCAATGTACCGCGTGTATGCACACCTATTTGTAATTTTGCTACAATTCATAGTTTCATACAAGCCAAAAAAATCATACTCCTAAACCGATGAGGATTGGCCTAGCGGCAAAGGAATGAGCTGTAAATCGAGACATTTTGAGTTCGAAACCAGCCAAACTCTCTTGACTAGTCACCAGAAAAGTTAATTGTCTAGGCGTTAAACGACTCTATGAAGTGGTGGTATCTTGTGGGGAATGGAGATTAGTCAGGGCTATGACAGCTTGAATACCTCATTGCTTGGCCCAAAAAAAAAAAAAAAAAAAACCTACAAAATATTCCATTCCGAGCACACTTCACTATTGAGGTTTGTGACACCATATTTGAACTCCGGACCTTCCCCAACTAAGATGGAAAAAATATCAAGTGACCTAGAGCTCATTTGCTACAATTCATACATTAAAGCTTGTCTTTTTATTTATTTCTTTATTATTCCAAAAGGAAAAAGCAAACAATATATTTATAGATAATTCTAAATATTTTTAATATCTCCATAACCACTTACTCTTTTGGACCTATTCGCCATTACAATAATACCATGACAAAACCAGTATTGCCATCATCACCTCCACCTTCTTTCCCATTCAGGAATTAATCAATGAATCCACAACACTGCCAGTTCTGCAAAAGTTAATTCAATATAATTTATACCAATTGATTCATTATATATATATATATATATATATATCACACCTCTTCCATTCTCTCTCCTTGAGACTTATCCTAATTGCACATCCAGTGGGCAGAAATTGCATTAATTTTTAATCTTCTTGGGTAATATATTAAAGCAAGTGACCTTATGACTCCCATGGCAAGTCAAATAAATTATGACTTTGTACAAGTTTAATTTAAGGTTATCGTGCTAAAAGAAATCAAGCTTTAATTAAGAAATTATATTTATAAACATAGTTTTAAAAAATTATTAAAATGATTCCACGGCCACGCATTTTTACAATGATTGGTGACAAATGCTCCAATGAATGAAGGTCTATGGCTCGATTAATTGGGTCTCCAATTTGATTATACAAATCACAATATTATTAAGTAAAGATTATAGCAATGCTTATTGACAAGGCCATTCCATCAGAATGCTCCGATTAATTAAAGAGACGAGCACCAATTGGTTAATGATCATTTCATTATTCATCAATAATTGAAACATATAATGATGAGAACAAATACATTGGCTTAGTAGTTAATTAGTTGAAAAATGCATCATTACTGACCAATTTGTAGAGCTCTTCTGTACAAAAGCACATTACGAAATATATATATATATATATATATATATATATATATATAACTGATCGGTTGCAGTCTGAACTGCAAGTGGACTGCACGACCATTTGGCCGTGCTCCGGTGGTCGGTTCCAAATTCCGACCTTTGAATTACAATATTTTCCCCCTTAACATAATTTTTTCATTTTTAAACACATGATTGATTATGATTTCGATCATCTACGAAAGATTAAATAATTTTATCCATGGTTGGGCACGATGACATTAATTTGGAGGGTTGTTGAAATGATTTTGATGGGTACCCTGGAAAATTAAGGCTAAGGGACATGAACACTGTGAGCTCTGATGGCATTTTCCCTAAAAGGGGTCGCAATTAGTGCTGAAGTCCTATATTATGGACATGGTACTTTAATTGCCTAGTTGAATTGGGTAGATGGACCTTCTTTTGTGGTGGGAATTGAAAATTAAAGAGGTAGTTGTGGTTCTTGGTTTGGTTTAATAATGGGAGGTTGGTGGCTGTAGATGTTGCAAAAGTTTTGTCCAACCTTATGGGAATAGACTTTAATAAATTAATTAAATTCACCCTTCCACCCCTCGCCTGGACCCAAGTGAGCTCACCAAATTGGTTCAATTATATATGCATATTCAATTCTCTTTAATTAAAGCTTACCCCCCCCCCCCCCCCCCCCAAAAAAAAAAAATCTCTTTAATTAATATGTGCAAATTCTCTCTGGTGAAAAAAATAAAAAATAAAAAATGTTAATGAGTATATATTTTCTTATGTTAACACGTAATTGCGTTAACGAAGAGCTGGGTTCGAAAATACCTAGAACCCTGGCTCGATCGAGGGTTCTTGGCTGTGTCAATTTAATTAAATGATGATTGATTTGGGGTTTGGAAAGTCCGATATATAAGGGAAATTTCATGAGCTAGTGAATGAAATTAAAATTCGAGAATTCTTATATTAGTTTGTTCTCACAATCTCACCCGACCAATCCAAGAAAATTAAGAGTCCATTTCCAAGAAACCTTTGGATGTTTAGAGATAAGAATGGACAGTAAGGAGGAAATTAGAGAAATTTTTTAATAAATATTTTAAGGTTAAACTCTGCAAGTTTCTTAATCGACCTAATAATTAAACCTCTCTAGCTGACTTAATTGTCAAATATATATGGTCAACTAGTTAGCTGTCCCATTATGGTGGACAGTCCCATCTGTTGTTCACCTCTTTGATCATTTTGCCATGGTCCATTTCCATACTAGTGCTAAATTCCAATGGAATGAAACTGATTTAGTGGTTAAGATGATTCAATCAATGTGATTCTTATTAATTAATCATGTATCGAATTAATCAAGATATGCCCTTTGAGTGATGGCATGCACCGGATTAATCAAGATATGCCCTTTGAGTGATGGCACGAATCAAATTAATCAAGCTGTTTTTTTTTTTTTTTTTTTTCAAATGATAAACATTAATAGAATTAGTGGTTAGTTGTACCTTAAGAGTACGGAAGAGCAACAAATGGTCAATTTTTATCAATGAAATAGAATTCAGAACCTCACATTCTCACACCATAAAGCCAGAATATTAGGGACAAAGCTATTAGCTAGGGACAGTAGTAAAGAATATTAATTGGGTGGTATAATTAATGCTGTGGCTAGCCGGCTAGGCTAGGTGACACAGTGGTTAGATAGGGGAAGAGGATCGCCACCTTCTTAATTGTAAGAACATACTCTCAAATTCACTAGAAGTGGGGACAAAAGTACTCCAATAAAATAACAATATTATTGAATAAATGATTGAATAACAACTACCAAGTTAACAGTGAATTCCTATTCCCACTATGAACACAAAATTACCATAGATTGTAAAAATTACCCAAGATGGAAAAAGTGTAATTGGACTCGAAAACTCATTCATAAGGTGGCATAAAATGACTATTTGGTGACTTTCGAACTCAAAAATCTCCAAATAAAGTAAAAATGGAAAATACAAAAACTGGGAAAGTTTGATTAATAACTACGGTTTGATCATTCAAAACGAACTTTTCTTTTAGTGAGAAAAATTGCCTTCAATAGTAAATTAGTTATACTATGTCGTTGAATTCAAAATAAGCTTTTTAAATTGGGATGTCTTGCAAGATTCCAATAATCGAATAGAAAATTATGGCCCATGAAAGGTGAAGGGGTTATTCAATTGTACAGTTTCCAAAATCTTCCATCACTGCATGTTCTACATCACTAGCGGGCTGTGTAGCATATAGCTAGGGAACCGATTAACTTATTGTTGGCTTGCTAAATGCAATAAAATATAGGTGAGTTCATTCGAGAATGATTAGAGTTCAAGTTCTCTTTAATTATTTTTCAATGGCTCTTATAGTTTGAATGGTATTTGGTGTGCCCATAAAAATATTTAAGGTATCTGACTTCTAATCAGGAGATTGTGGGTTCGAATCCCACCGGGCGTGCATTTTTACATAAATTTTTTTATTAAAAAAAGATTTCACAATATTATTTGTTGTCAATAATTTAAATATTTTAATAATACTATAGCATTTCATTACGTCAGCAAACAGCGTCCGTGGCCTAATGGAGTTAAGGCGTCTGACTTCTAATCAGAAGATTGTGGGTTCGACTCCCATCGGGCGTGCTTTTTTTATTTTTTTTGTTCACGCATTTTAATGGATTTCAAAATATTCTTTGTGGTCTTTTACCCACAAAAATAAATAAATAAATCCTTATTGTCAATAATTGTCTTTTTTTTTAAATAAAGATAAAAATAAAAATTCATGCACTCTTTCCAATTTTTTTTTTTTTTTTTTTGTTGGTAATAATTCATATAGAATACAATTTCTTAGAATGTGATATAACTAGATTCAAAATTTTGTTCTTAAAAAATTCATAATGATTTTTTAGAAGCTAATGGTCGGATTACTAAAATTTTTGACATGTGTAAAAAGTGTATCTAATTAATTGTCAATTTTTTAAAATAATGTCACAGTTCTTGCATAGTTGCTTTTGTGCATATATATATATATATATATATATATATATATATATATATATATAAATGATCAGGTCAACATAGCTAGGCTTATAGAAATTTATGTAAGCATAAAGCTAGTAAATAATTTTATGATACATTTTTCAAAAAGCTAACTGTTAAATTAAATATTATACTTATGTGTGTCATGCATGCCAAAAATCACAATGATCTAACGGTCGGTTTTTCATAAATGTCATCAAGAAAAATTGTTACAATTTTCAGCTATCATAGTTTTTCAGGTCTATATTTCGAGATGTTTACATTAGATCACCATGATTTTTGGTATACATGACATCCATAAGAGAAATATCTAATCCAACGGTCAGTTTTTCAAAATATGCATGTATTCCATAGTTATCTATTAGCCTCATGGTTACATAAGATATATAAGCATATGCTGACTATATATATATAATTCAAAACAAAATCTAACACATCAACTTCAAATTGGCCCCTCACTATTGTTATCAATTCAAAATCCTCACAATAATTAATGGGGTGTTTTACTCATAGGTCTTATTTATAAGTTTTGTTTATCCAAAAATCTTGTCATTTTTTCATTTTATCCAAAAATCATTTTTAATGAGAAATGCATCAGTTTGTTATTTAATTTTGCAGAAAATGATTATTTTGCAGAAAACTGATACATAAATCAATTTTTTGAATGTGCTTGGAAAATTGATGTACTTGGACTTTTGGTTAAAAAAAAAAAAAAAAAACTAGGAAGATTTTCACAAATTTTGATAGGTAACATGATAACAATTTCAATTTGAACTTGTTCATTCGAGAATGATTAGGGTTCAAGTTCTCTTTAACTGTTTTTCAACGGATCTTGTAGTTTGAATGGTATTTGGTGTGCCCATAAAAACCTAAATTAGAATGGTCACATTAAATAATTTTTTTTAGGTCTAATTAACCCTTAATTTTGTTTTTGCTATTTTTGATAATTTCGTGTTATGGTAGAAAATGGTGTCCGTAATGTATCTCGAGGATTCCTTTAAAATGATATATAATATTTTATGAATATAAATAGTTTGGATCCTTCCTCCAGCAAGAGCTAAAGAAGTATTAATATTTTAATAAATATTTTACTGTTTGATTACATCAGCATCAGCGCCCGCCGCCTAATGGATTTAATGCTCCGTTTGGTAGGAGGGATGGAAAAGTGGAAGGAAGGAAAATAGGAGGGATGAGCTTTCCTTCCTCAGGGGAGGGAAACCATTTTTTCTTCCTGTGTGTTTGGTATGATGGATGGAAAGTGGTTTCCTTCCTTCCATGTGTTTGGTAAACAAGGGGGAGGGAAATGATATATTATATTGAATTACAATTTTATCCTCTCATATTCAAATATATATTAAATGCTTTTAATAATTTATAAAAATATTAAAAATAATTTGGAAGCCTTTACGTGTGCGCGCGCACATGTGTGTGTGTATATATATATATATAAAACAGTGGGCGTGGGCATATATGTATAGGTGCTTGCTTGGAGAATAAAGGGGGGCAATTGTGGGTTTTCAAAATGTTTAAAGGGCAAAAAAGTCATTTCACCCCATAAAACATAAATCCCTCCACTTTTCCGCCCAACTTTGGGTGGATGAGAAGAGGCTCAAAATCCCTCCCCTTTTCCTTCCACATTTCCCTCCCCTTTTCCCTTCCCCCCATACCAAACACACCCAAATTTACACTTCCCTCCACTTTTCCCTCCTCCTCTTTCCCTCCTCCCACTTTTCCCTCCTACCAAACACAGCATAAGGCATCTCACTGCTAATCAGAAGACTGTGGGTTCGAATCGCACAGGGCCTGCATTTTTACATACGTTTTTTTATTAAAAAAAAGATTTTAAAATACTTTATTGTCAATAATTTAAAATTTTAATAAATATTTTACTGTTTGATTACGTCAGCAACAGCGCCCGTGGCCTAATGGATTTAAGGCATCTGACTTCTAATCAGGAGATTGTGGGTTCGAATCCCACCGGGCGTGAATTTTCACATACGATTTTTTATTAAAAAAAGATTTTAAAATATTCTTTATTATCAATAATTTAATATTTTAATAAATATTTTAGTATTTGATTACGTCAGCAAACAGCACCCGTGGCCTAATGGATTTAAGGCTTCTGACTTCTAATCAGAAGATTGTGGGTTCGAATCCCACCGGGTGTGGATTTTCACATACATTTTTTTATTAATTTTTTTTAAATATTCTTTATTGTCAATAATTTAATATTTTAATAAATATTTTATATTTAATTACGTCAGCTAACAGCGCCCGTGGCCTAATGGATTTAAGGCGTCTGACTTCTAATCAGAAGATTGTGGGTTCGAATCCCACCGGGCGTATATTTCACTTTTATTATTTATTTTCAATATTTTTCTTTTTCTTTTTTTAAATTCCTGTTTTCTTTCCAAATTTTTTTTTGGTAACAATTCATATGGAATACAATTTCTTAAACTTTTTGGCATCAAATAATTTGCAAATTCTGAATTTGCACTAATACAAAGAATCTATTACAAGGACCTCCTAATTTTAGCTTAAAGTAAAACTATCGATGTTAAGTTACGTGGGATGAATATTTTAAGAAATCAACTGTTAGATTAGATTTTTTTTTTTTTTAATATAAATGTGATATAACCAGATTCAAAAATTTGTTCTTAAAAAATTCATAATGATTTTTTAGAAGTTAATGGTTGGATTACTGAGATTTTTGGCATGTGTAAAAAGAGTATCTAATTAATTGTCAATTTTTCAAAATAATGTCACAGTTCTTGCAGGATTGCTTTTGTGTATATATATATATACAGAAATGATCAGGTCATCATAGCTAGGCTTATATAAACTTATGTAAACATAAAGCTAGTAAATAATTCTATGATACATTTTTCAAAAAGCTAACCGTTAAATTAGATACTATACTTATATATGCGTGTCATGCATGCCAAAAATCACAATGATCTAACGGACGGTTTCTCAGAAATGTCATTGAAAAAAATTATTACAATTTTCAGCTGTCATAATTTTTCAGGTCTATATTTCGAGTTGTTTATATTAGATTACCATGATTTTTGGCATACATGACATCTATAAGAATAATATCTAATCCAACGGTTAGTTTTTCAAAATATGAATGTACCACAATTATCTATTAGCCTCATGGTCACATAAGATATATAAGCATATGTTGAATATATATATATATATAAAATTCAAACCAAAATCTAACACAGCAACTTCAAATTGGCCCTTCTCTGTTGCTATCAATTCAAAATCCTCCTAATAATTAATGGGGTTTACCCATAGGTACAATATATAAGTATTGGTTACTCAAAAATCCTGTCATCTTTTCATTTTACCAAAAAATTATTTTTAATGAGAAACGCATCAGTTTGTTCTTTGGTTTTGCAAAAATTGATCATTTTACAGAAAATTGATATATAGATCAATTTTTTAAATGTGCTTGAAAAACTGATGTGTTTGGACTTTTGGGTAAAAGAATTTTTTTTTTTAAATTTAAACTTTTGGATAAAGTGAAAAAATGTTGAAACTTTTAAGTAAAAAAGAACTCAAAATGGGAATTAGGTGTCACTCTTGCTTCAATTGAGGGACAGTGAATTTTATTCACCAATCTTTGCTCTTGTAAAGTAAGTGTGAATACAACTCACATTCCTACCCATTCATCTCGAATATTATATCAAAATTCTTTAAGATAACCAATATAATGAGGAGATCAGGAACTCTTAATTAAGTTACATCAAGATGGTATTATGTTAACAACCATGCCATTTTACGTAAACAAACCCTCCTACCTAGCTAGTATTTGTAAATTCATTTCCTGTATTTACTATTTAGAGGGTTTTCAATTCCCCTATTGCATGTATATTGGAATTAGATTCCAAAGCAAGAAAATTACATCTGATTGATAACCAGTGTACGTAAAACCTTTACTAAAATTTTATGTTTTGTCCAATACAAAATTAGTGAGTTGCCATTTTTTTTTTTCACTTCAAATATTCCACGTGTTTCTCGAGTGCGTCATTCAATATTAATTTCCAGTATGTGTTGGGGGATCTTTTTCACCAAACGTAACCCTACCATATTATTCTAAATGTATTTTCCTAGAAAAAAAAAATCTTTATGTTGGAGCACGTTTTCTCCAAAATATATATGCCCTAAACTATAAGAAAACTTGCCACTATAATACCAATACAGTAAGCATAATTATTAATGATTGAGTAGATATATATATATATTTTTAAGGAGACAATGATCAATGCATCTTACAGAGAATTATATATATATATATATATATTCAGAGAAATGATTACTTGCTGTACATACTATAAATACGATACACAATCACGGATGTCCGTGACATGCGTCTGTAGCATCCACACGCGTACCACGGACGGCTAAGATCGATGTACTGTATGCAGTACATACTGCAAGTGATCAAATTAATATATATTTATATTTCATTTAATTAAAATGATCACTATAATTTAATCTAATCTCATACTATTGACCTACCAACAAATTAAAGAAGTACAAGCAATAAGAATTTTAGTCTAAAATTTGTCCTAAAGTTCTTTTGCATGAATGCTTCGAAGTTCGAAGCTAGCTAGCGTGGCATTATATATATTCAAGTAGTTGGTGAGGTGTTAAGATCATGGTTGGGCTAGAAATGCAAAATTTTCTTCGCTGTTTGGTTGTTTTATTGCCTCAAGATAAAAATATATGAGAGAGAGAGAGAGAGAGAGAGAGAGGTTTTTTTGTCAGCATTAAAAAATTACTTTTTGGAACAAAAAAAAAATTCCAAAAAAAAAAAAAAAAAAGAAGAAGAAGAAGAAGAAAGAAGATACATCACTAAAATGCATGAATATAGAAAATAACTTATTTTGAATTGAAGCCACTTGCAAGAAAGACATAGATTTTGATTGATTTAGAGTTGCCATATATGCATTGATTATATATAATCTACATTTGTTTATATTAAAGTATAGAAGGAAAAAGAGAGGTAACAAACAAGCCCTAATCATTATAATAATTTTGGTTACTAATAACAGAAACCTATTAGGAAGGTAAAGGCTAGGGGTTATTGAAAGAATGAATGGAAACAAATTTGCCAACCCGTATGTGTGTGTTCCACTAAAATCACAATTATTGGCCGGTGACCCCTTTTTAATTAATTATATATCTTATGATTATTAATTATATATTCACAATTAATATAATATAATGCCACTATAGATGATGCCAATTGATCATGTAGTCATTTCATTTGTTTAAGATATATAAGAGACTTCAAGGCCATGTTTTGGTGGGGTTTATTGATTGTTATAGACAAAAGATAGTGATTGTATTTCACAAATTTGTATTCTTTCTTAGCACCTATATCCATTTAGTTTCTTGTCCGAAAGATGAAAAAAAATTAAAAAATCAAAAGATCGATCGGATAACAAGTTCAACTGATAATTTAATATTAAAAACACTAGAAATGATTCATCAGCATGTGTTTACTTAGTTAAAGTAAGCATGAAACTAATAGGTAATTGTAAGATATGTATTTTGAAAATTTGACTGTTGGATTAGATATTATACATATGTATGTTGGTTTGTTTCTCAAAAAATATCACTAAGAAAAAAATATAGCAATTTTTAGGGGTCACTGTTTTTCACATACTGTATTTTGAGATGCAGATGCTGACTTTGGACTACTGTGATTTTTAGCATACATACATAGACATTCATAAAGAGTATCTACTCTAATGGTCGATTTTTTAAAATACATTTCCCACAATTAATTAAAGGCATCATATTTATTTTAACCAAAGTCAGCATATTTGTACAGGGTGTTAAAAGGCAGTCATCAATGGGCATCTAACGTAACTTATTTAAATTTAAACAGGAGCCTAAAAATGTCACTACTGTTGAAATGAGGGGCCAAGGGCCAATTTTCATTGGTTCTTCACTTTCAACCGTTGAGAAGTAATCAACTTAATTTGAAAGTAGAATTGCAATTTTGGTCTAATTTGAACGATAGATGGGTTTATTTTTTCAAAACATCATTATCAAATAGTCTATTCGCAATATGAAAGAAACAAGTACTAAGATGGCTGCCCAGCGTATACGGAGGATGAAGTAGAAATTAATATATACGGAGAGAGAAAAATTTGTCCTTATAGCCCTTGTTTTCGCCACATTTGGTAGGTTACTGGGTTATTTGGCAGAATAGGTCAAGGGCAACTACGACACAAAATTACAAATATGAAGCAGCAGAACAAAACTGATATACATAACATCAAAATCTCAGTTATAACACTCACATTTGTAATAACTTGCCTAGATCAATACCCTTCAAACTCCAGCAAACTAACTTCACTGGAATTTTAATCAATCCTACCATCCCTCATAACGACTAATTTATTAAAGAAACCAACTAGAAATCTTTTGTTACATTGCTCATCACATTCTCAACATGGTGCCTTTGAAAAGGACTTGAACCTTTCCCATACTCCTCTATATCCTAACTAGATGCAGCAACGGACTAATTAAAGCCATACCAGTTGCAGTGCGATATCTTAGTTGTGATTGACATTTGCCACAAGCAGCTGCAGTAGGTCAGTATCCGTAACCTGGAGAACGAGAAGAAAAAGCTAAAATTTTCCACCAAACTGAAAGTTCAAATTCAATAATCACAAGGGTAGAGGTTTAACAGCAAAAACCTGAATTATCCATGGGGTTTCCAGCAGCCATAGGTTCAGGTTCCTTGATGTCAACAACCACAGCATCCGATGTGAGGAAGGTCCGAGCAACAGAAGCTGCATGCTCCAAGCAACATCTCACCACCTGTTTTTGAAAAATATTATAAGTTTGGTTGATACTGGCCCAATTTTTTAAAAGAATGTTTAAATTTACAAAGTTTTCAGAATAGCAGGAAAACTAAATACAAAACTAAGCAATTCGATTGCAGTTTATGGCTTAAACACGACTTTAGTTGATCAAATTAAAACTAAAATATTATGGTTATTTACAAATGACATTTAATGGCCACTATGGAGTAGTGTTCAATCACTTCACAATGGTATTTTTTGAAAAAAAATTATGTAGATAAATAAATAAAAGGAAATTCTAAAACTAGTGCCACTTGCATAATGGGCCTATAGAGACAAATTCAAAATTTAGGCATTAATCAGCATCGTGAAAAAGTAGTAAAGTCAGGGCAGTAGTACACATCAAAATTTAGAAAAAACACTGGAAATAAATTGAAAACAAAAAATCAGAAATGAATTTGGATGGAAGAACAAATGTATTTTAAAGAATAAGGAGAAAGCAGCTTAAACTGTCACTCTAGAGTAATTCAGATTATGCAAGGAATATTTTGTGATATTAGCAAAACCTTTTTACATTAATTTTGGAAAAATAGGGACTGTGCGAGAATCAAAATTCCAAAATTCTAAATTTTTTTTTGAGAATTTTGGACACAATGGAGAAAACCAGCACAACAGAGACCAAAATCCCTAGCCAATATTATAAACCTAGTAAAACCACCGGCTGCAGTCCCAATGCTTAAAACCTGTGGATCCTGCTAAGTATTTTCAATGCCCTAGCCCCTCCCAAGTCCCAACCCCCATCCACAGTAACATGTAGGCCAAATTTCATTCATCATATTGCTTCTTTTGTAATTACAGAAACAATGCATCACCCTATTCTCTCTCTCTCCACACACACACACACACACACACATACATATATATATATCAAATTGGTAGGGAAATTACCTTTGTGGGATCAATTATACCAGCAGCCATCAGATCCTCATATTTTCCAGTTGCAGCATTATAACCATACTTAGGATTGTCACTGGACAGCACCTGAAGACAAAACAATGACATTAGTCAATTATTCTATCTTACAAATAAAAGAAATTCTAGACTTGTTTAAATTAACACAACCTAAGAGGATCCTTTTAAGCCATACCTTTTCAATCACAACACTTCCATTGACCCCAGCATTCTTGGCAATTAACTTCATTGGGTAGCTCAATGCTCGTTTCACAATATCTGCTCCGACCTGCCCAACCATTCGCAGTAAATCAAATCAGAAGTTATTAGAAGACATAATAAGCACTTCAATACCACCTACGAAAGATAAAGTAATAGAAGCCATAGAAATTTAGACATATATCACCTTTTGTTCATCATTATTGAGAGTATTTTTTATGGCCTCAACTTTAGCTGCAAGCCGCAACAGAGTGCACCCACCTCCAACTACAATACCTTCCTCAACAGCTGCCTGAAAAGAAGAGAAATTTCCGAATTAAGTTACAGCTTGATTTTAAATGTGACCAAAAATGACAGAAAGGCAACAGATCAAGAAAGTAAGAAACTCTGGAACTGATTGAGCAAATCTCATAAAACAAGACCTTTGTTGCATTAAGAGCATCCTCTACTCTCAATTTCTTTTCTTTGAGTTCTGTTTCCGTTTGTGCTCCAACTTGAATGACAGCAACACCACCAGAAAGTTTTGCAATTCTCTCATTAAGCTTCTCCTTTTCGTAATCTTGTTCTGCTGCCTGCGCAGCCATACACACATCAGTACAGTAGTGACAAATAGTGTAATGAATATAGATGATGGAAGAGTAAATTTACAAAAAATGCACCTCAGCAAGGTTCCTGATCTGAGTGACTCGTTTATTCACTGCTTCCTGGGTGCTTCCATCACCAACAATTGTAGTTGTATCCTTGGTGAGTACCACTTTAGCAGCATGCCCCAAGACCTCCTTATCAGCTTTATCTAGTGATAACCCAACCTCATCTCTAATCACAGTTCCTGGATACACCAAGTGAAAATTTAAAGCTTTAGCAAGAAAACACAAACTTTAAAAGTTAAAAAAACTACCATCATTAGATTTCAAACTGACCTCCAGTAAGAATAGCAATATCATCAAGATATTGGCTTTTGCGCTCCCCGAATCCAGGGGCTTTCAATGCAGCAATCTTTAGGGCCCCTCTGAGCTTGTTCACAACAAGAGTAGCAAGAGCTTCCTGCTCAATGTCTTCTGCAATTATCAAGATTGGATACCCACCTTTTATAGCATCTTCCAAAACATTAATCAAATCCCTTGCATTGGTTATCTTTTTGTCAACCAGAAGCAACTGCATATAGATGACATCCAACCTTCAGTGAGATCCCAAAACAAAATCCTAAATCTCAGTAAATCCAGTGCAAGAGTAGATATTGCCTTGAAGATAATATGATGCAAGAACTCATGGCATGGCTACATTACCTTGCAATTTTCATACTCGACAGCCATTTTCTCACTGTCTGTGACAAAGTAAGGGGAGATGTAACCACGGTCAAATTGCATCCCTTCTACGACATACAAGCTGTTTTCTGCGCTTTTTCCTTCTTCAAGAGTCACCACACCTTTCCTCCCAACTTTACTCATAGCTTCAGCTATCATATTCCCTATTTCATAGTTGTTTCCTGCACTAACTGCAGCCACGTCTGCCAGTTCACTGTCCTCAACCTACAAATCCACATGCATGGTGAAACTTTATTCCAAATTCAACAAGAGAACCTTGAAAAGTATATAGATATAGCAAACCTGAAAACTAAATTCTAAATGCTCAGCTTAGAAGCCGAAAACAGTTTTGAACTTATAATATCTACAAACAAATCAAAAAGCACCCACACTCGAAGAAAGTATAAAGGGGTTGAAACACATCACAAGTTTACCTCTTTTGACATCAATTTGAGTTCAGCCACCAAAGCCTTTGTTGTGTTCTCGATACCCCTAGTAATTTGAACTGGGTTTGCACCAGCTGCTACAACCTAAATGAATCATCATCTTATAAGTTTACGAATACTGCTCCGATTATTCATGCTCACATGCTTTTTAAGTTTCCAAAGCAAAGCAAGTGATATGAAGTCACCACA
The DNA here is from genome assembly GCA_017140935.1 of Hamamelis virginiana. Lineage (NCBI taxonomy): Eukaryota > Viridiplantae > Streptophyta > Magnoliopsida > Saxifragales > Hamamelidaceae > Hamamelis > Hamamelis virginiana. The sequence goes on along the minus strand of JAESVK010000329.1, from coordinate 494,779 downwards.
AACCTTGACACCTTCAGCAATCAGACCTTGTGCCAGAACAACAGAAGTAGTTGTCCCATCACCAGCCATATCATTGGTCTTTGAAGCAGCTTGTCTCACCAACTTAGCTCCAATGTTCTCAACAGGGTCCTCCAACTCAACCTATGACGGATCCAGATTCTTATTAAAGAAATATTTTTTTTACTACATTACAGATGATTGTGTGCATTTCAAGCAAAATAAATGCATAATTAAAGGCTCCAAAACCAAAACATGCCATCTAAATTTTATCAAAGAAGAAACCTACACAAAAATGTGATACATTATACATTAAATTCAACAATTTATGAACAAGAATAAATGAAGAAGTGAAAGCAATATGTGTGTGTGTGTGAGTGTGTTCAACAGAAGTAAAACAAATGATTGCAAGCCATCGTTTATAGTTCCACTAGACCAGACCAGATGTTAGCACTAGAATTTGTCAGTGCTCAAAAGTATACCTCTTTGGCCACAGTCACACCATCGTTAACAATTTTCGGAGAGCCATACTTGCTCTCCAAAACAACATTTCTCCCTTTTGGACCAAGAGTAACCCCTACTAGATCTGCAAGCTTGTTAACACCTGTCTGAAATGGAAGAAAACAAAAGGTTCAATAAAGCACGCCAGTGCTTCATTGCCAAAGGAAATTAAAATGACATTATTAAATGAGACTCACTTGTAGCTTCTTAATAGCAGAACCATCCTTGTTGAAATACAATTCCTTGGCCATTGCCCTAACCTTGGGAGAACAACTTTTCCGTAGAACTACATTCTGTCTCCTGCTTCCTAAGGAATTTGACGATATGGAAGCAAATGAAGACAATCTTCCTGAAGAACTCCAAAACTTCTTATCCATGGCATGACTGCTGGAAGATTCCAAAGAGCCAACAGAAGACAGGGAGGTGAAAGATGATGCCATTTTCTTTCAAGTTCAAGAACCTGGAACCTAAGAAACCATATTGTTTTAAAAATCCCATCCAAAGAATAACCAAACCAATATAAATAGATAAAGACAGAAGGATTAATAAGTAATATTTCTTTAGCAGAAATGACCCCCAGTTGTCACATAAAATACTACTCATGTGATCATTCCATCTCATAAAGTTTCAAACTCTTGGCTATAAAATGTATAACTGTTACACGGTCTTGGGTAGAACTTACCCCAAAAGCTAGCTCAAGAGGTGAGGGTGCCCTCACGCTTATATACAGCACATTACTTTCATACTTAGGCGATGTGGGACTTCGCTTCACACCCTCCCTCACGCGTAACGTGCTCACTAGGCAGCACCTGCATGCATGCAGGCCAGGGACACGCACCCTACCCATCCCTCAATATGCCGGCTCTGATACCATGTTACACGGTCTTGGGTAGAACTTAATCCCAAAAGCTAGCTTAAGAGGTGAGGGTGCCCTCACGCTTATAAACAACACATTACTTTCATACTTTCATACTTAGTATGCCCTCAAGTTCACAAATGGTCTCAAGACAACCAAATCTCCTAATTACACATGAACTATGTAACGAAAAAACCAGACTAACAACCACATACATTACACATTCTTAAGCACAAGCAAGAGAACCACCTCCCCATCCCACTCCCACATACACACAAGTATGAAGCCACCAGGCTTCAAATCCTTCATCCAAAATATTGATAAGATGTTCTTCGATGCTCCAAACAGAAGCTAAAAACTTGTTCATTTCAGATGAATGTAGACATCCCAAGGAAATGGAAAAAACAAAAACATCTCAATATGTTTTACATAGCATTTGAGCACGCAAGTCAGCTATGTAAAATGAAGATAATACCACAATCATCCAAATGATTTAATAATGTGTGTGTGTGCCTAGATGAGGCAACTCAATGAAATTCCAAATATATGTATGCATGTGTGTGTGTGTGTAAGATACAATTATTTCAATTACTATGTAAAACACAGTAGAACAAGTCATTTCCATGGGGCATCCAAACGCCCAATCCACTGTAGAAGTCTAGAAGATGTAAACACGGGCAATTTTAACAAATTTGAATAGCCTAACAAAAACTAAAAAACTTTACAATGTTTGTTTTGCTGATAAATTTCTCTTCCACTTCCAATTCTGCTCCATTTGGTCGCTAAGAAGTCAGTATAGGAAGAAAAAAAAAATGGAAAAATAAAACTTGGAATTATATGACAGCAACTTCAACCGAACCTATTACAAGATTCCAAGTTTTGCTTTCTTTTCCTACAATTTCTCAGCAACCAAACAGAGCCAAAATGAAATCTCTCTCTCTCTCCACACACACACACACACACACACACACACACACACACACACACACCAATTTACAACAGACTCAAATCAAAACCCAAGAAGATAAATGAAAACAAAATTACAACATTTCTATGTACAGAAAACACTCTCTAAATGTGCGCGCGCGCGTGTGTGCAAAGGTGTCAACAAATCTATGTCAAGACTGATCAGTCTCCAACTGAACCAATACAAAACAGAAAAAAAAATAAAAAATTCATTGCTCTACTTTTGGCTCCCGAGGAAAATGAGGAAAAGAAATGAAATTAAAATTTTGAATCCTTCTGTTGAATGTTGTTCATTCTCGGCTCCCAAATATTGAAAGACTCAGTAAAGTCTAAGGCTAACATTTTGATTTCTTTAGTCTTTCCTACATTTTCTCAGTAACCAAACAGGTTAGAAAGAATAGAAGAAACCCCAAACCCAGTAATCGGTAAACCGAAAAAGTTACCTGAAAACGGCGGTAGACTTAGCTAGGGTTTTACAAGGTTTTGGAGGATAAGGGTGAGAGCAGGTTACCAGCTTGGGAAACTCCGGTGAGCTAGTAAAGAGAAGATGACTTCTTATATATGAGCGGGAAATATTATATGGGTTGATAGCCTAGGATTCTTTCGGTGTTCCTGCTCAGGCATAAAGTTTGAAATTGATCGAGACCGTAGAGAAGTAGGACCAGATTATTGAACCGCAAATGGCGATATTCATACTAATTAGAGATACGTTGACGGTTGGATTTTGTCCCTGGTTTGTGATGGGCGATCAGGAGTGAGCCTAGTTAGTGATCAACGGTGTTGATACCATATAGTTCAATTTTTATTCGTGCAATCAACATATTTTTCTCCATGGAAGGGTCTCGAGTAACATGAGATGGGTTTATACATTTTGGGTTAATTTCACCTTACTATCCTATATTTTAAGAAAATTTTCAATTTGGTATCCAAATTTTTGAAAAAAATTCAATAAAGGTGCTAAAATTTGTTATATTTTTCAATCCAGAAAAATCAGTACAATGAACGAATTCGTGCAAGTGGGGACTTGATTAAAGATGAGTTTATGTGAGATTTGTACTGTTTTCCATTAAAGTGAGAGATTAATTAGTGATTTTTACGGCATGCCTTTGGCTCAGTGATTTATATATCTCTTTATGAAATGAAGTTCTAGATTCTATTTTTCATGAGTGAGAATTGGCTCATTTGTTGCTCTCTTTTTTTATTAACAATTAACCTCTAACTTAACGATGCATATCACCTGACAGAAAGAAAAAAAAAAGCATTAGTGCCTTCAATTTCCTTGAACCCACAGCAGTTAGGGCATCACTTTCATGTACACTAAAAAATTGAAAGAACAATTGTTTTAGGAAAATACTTTGCATGGCATGCTATCGCTACAAGTATAGCAATAGAAAAGAAATTGTCGTGAATTTTTAAAACTATCCATTAGTATATTTTTAAAACTATTTTCATTCTTTTTTTGTAACGATACTTTATAATGGCAAATGACATTACTCCGAAAAATAGTTGAATGATTTCGAAGCTGCTCTCTCCCAAGTCCCAATAGTTAAGGCCTCCAGACTCTAGGAGTGGGGTGAGCTAATGAGATCAATTCTCAAAGGTTTTTTTATTGTTTTTTGTAAAAAATATAAATTTATATATGTTTTTTAATACAAACAGAGAAAGTTGGAACATCATTTTGGCTCTAAGAGCATCTCTAACGCATTCGTGTCATTTGATGTATGAAAGTCAAATTTTTGGCATCTAATGCCAAATTTTGGCACCTAGGTACTCCAATATATTCTTGCTATATTTTGGCATTTTTCACATTTTTGAAGAGAAATTAAGACATGACACAAATGGCACTTAGTGCCATTTGAGGTGCCAAATTTGGCACATCAAATGGTATCCCATTGAATCAAGTTATTTGGGTGTCAATGCCAAATTTTGACAATAGCAACTCATATAGCACTCCCATTGGAGATGATCTAAGTGGGAAAAGCAAGCCCGGCTGTCCAATCATGGTACTCGATTGTTAAAAGAAACTGTGAGTTTAAAAACTTAATCAAGAAGCAATTTCCAAACATTTGCCCATTAAAAAACAATAATAAGAATTTCAAAGAAGTTTTATTTGATTTGAATGGTCACTTCAATTTGTATCTCTTCCTTATTTTTGATTTTTTTTTTTTTTTCCTTCCATACTATGGCAAGGTGATAGCAATAGGCTAGGGTTCAGAAACTTCGTTACACGGGACTAGAATTGTCAAAATTGAAAATTTCAACTTCCATTTGTTGACTTAAAAGAAATTTCTTATAGTGAAACTTTCAACTTGCAGACTGCTATGGCCTACTGAATGTAGTTTTTGATCTTCCTCGAAGATGCTGAAAATTGATATATATGCATTCCCCGAAGAAGCTATAAAGTTGAAATAGTCTTTTTTTTTTTTTTTTTTTTTTTTGGGGGGGGGGTTCAATTTCTCCATTTGATATATATGAGGATGAAGATTTCTTACTCCCCATCTTCAATTTCTCCATTTGTTTCCAATTTCTAACGGACTTCTATGGTAAAGATCGAGTGTATGATCTTCCCATTCCTCAATTTCTTTGAGTTCTTCCCAATTTCCAGCAGACCCCTGAAGCATTGGAAAATGGAATTCTGTCATCCTTGCTGAATTTCCAGTTAATTCTCCATTTATTTTTCCTCCATCTCTAGTAAAGTTTTGAAGCTTAAAGGGAATGGATCCAAGGCTTTTGGAGGCGATTGCGAGAAATGACATCTCCACCTTCATTAGTTTAGTTGCAGAGAACGAAGGACTTCTTGAACAAAGAGCAGCAGATTCCATGAACACGACCCTACACCTTGCTTCAAAGCTGGGACACAGAGAATTGGTGATAGAAATTGTTAAGTTGCGGCCTGATATGGTTGCTGCTACAAATAAGAAACTGGAGACCCCATTACATGAAGCTTGTCGTCAAGGGAATACCAGTGTGTTAATGGTGCTGTTAGAGATCAATACTTGGGTAGCTTGTAAGCTTAATTGTGAGAAGCAGAGTGCCTTATTCATCGCTTGCTATAATGGGCATCTCAATGCAGCGAAACTCCTTCTGAATCAGCCCCAGATGCAAGGAATGGAAGAAGATGGTGTTGGGCTAAATTCTCTTCATCTGGCTGCATCAAGAGGATACACGGGTATGTTGCAAACTCTCTTAATTACCTAATTTTTCAATGTTGAATGCCATCTAATATTTTCTGACTGAGTCATTTGATGAACCCAATTAAGAGGGTAATTTCAATTGACTGAGCCATATATATGAACTGATATTAAGGATCGATATATGGTGCAGATATCGTTTGCAAGATATTGAACGTGTTCCCAAACTTGGTTATGAAGATTGACGAGAATGGATTTTCCGTGTTGCACTATGCTTGTAATAAAGGACACTTGGGGATAACAAAAATGCTTCTAAGGCTTAGCCCGGTCCTGGCAATGCAGTCTAATAACAATGGTTACACGCCATTGCATCTAGCAACAATGAATGGGAAAATTTCAATCCTTGAAGAATTTCTGTCAATAGATCCCAAATGGGCCAACTCTTTTCACATTCTCACGGGAGAGAGAGAAACAGTGTTTCATCTTACTGTAAGATGCAACCACTTTAATGCCTTCATATGGTTGGCACATAATTTCAATGCCACCTCTCTCATCCATCGACCAGATAAATATGGCAATACCATTTTACATCTTGCAGTCTCAGGAGGACAGTATGATGTAAGGCTCTCTCTCTCTCTCTCTCTCGTGACCAAATCTAATTTTGTTCATTTTAGTAGTTATGTCAGATTTCAGTTATGGGAATTTTAGGAATTGTAAGGACAGGAAAAAAGGGAAAAAGGAAAAGAAAAATATTTTCTATGCTGCCAATTTTATTTAACTGCTGGGACATATCTTGGAGCACTCTTCAATATTTATGCAGCAGTAATTGGAATTGAACTCTTTGCTTTGGGTTTGTTGCAGTTAGCAGACTACATCATCAATGAAACAACAGTGGACATCAATTATCGGAACTATAGGGGACATACAGTGCTTGACATTCTCGACCATTCTAAAAACACTTTGGAAATCCACTATCTTAAAGATGTAATAGAGAAAGCTGGGGGTAAGAGATGCATTCAAATTTCATTTCTTACAACGGGGGTTGATGAAAACAATCCTATGCTGCTTACACTTGAAAGCCCCAGAGATATGCTTGAAGAAGAATTCGAAAATCTTCTCAAATGTACCAGTCATGGAAGTGAATTCCCTGTTAACTGCAAATTGGGAACCAATTTGAGATCAGAGGATTCAGAGCTTCAAGTTGGAGAGAAATCAGAAATTCATGATTCTAGTCCATCAGAACCTGAGACACCTGTATCGAATCTAACAAAGAGTAGTTCCTCAACAAAGTTTAATGGACTTGAGAGTCTGAGCCAAAGACACGGAAAAGAAGTAATGGGAACAAAGAAAAGTCGCCGCGATGATCAACATGACATCTATAGAGAGGCACTGCAAAACGCAAGAAACACAATTATACTAGTTGCTGTTTTGATCGCTACAGTTACTTTTAGTGCTGGCATAAACCCTCCTGGTGGTGTCTACCAAGAAGGACCGCATATTGGAATGTCAACAATGGGCAGAACAACGGCTTTTAAGGTGTTTTCAATAAGCAATAACATTGCATTGTTCACATCTCTCTGCATTGTCATCATTCTAGTCAGCATTATTCCCTTCCGAAGAAAGTCATTGATGAAGCTACTGGTGGTTGCTCACAAAGTAATGTGGGTGGCAGTGTCGTTCATGGCTACGGCTTATGTTGCAGCTACAAGAGTAATCATGCCACATGGCCGGGGAACACTGTGGGTGTTTGAGGCTCTACTGTCTATCTGTGCTGGGACTATGGGATCTGTTTTCATTTGGTTGGGGGTTATGTTGGCCAAACACTGGTTGAGGAAGTTGAAGTGGAGGAAAGAGAAAGGAAGAGGGACGAAGACCGCTACTGGCATCAAAGTAAAAAATCTGTCACTTCCTAATTCTGACTTAGGCAGTGCCAAATCGGATGGATATCATGCGTACTGAACATGCAAAGGCCGGTTGAATAATGCCCACTAGGTGCCTCATTTGCATGAACCACGTATTGTACCCTTAGGTTCTATTTGGATCTCAGAAAGAATGAGAAAAAGGAATGCTGAAATTCGCTTAGAAATAAATTCCTTTATAATGGATTTTTGCTCCTTTCCCTTGCCTTTTCCAAGTTCAAAATGGAGGCTTGATAAAATAGAGTTTCTTGACCCTGCAGCATAGATATAATTCAAACTTAAACCGAAAAATTAATGCAGCCAAACAATGATATTTAGCGTTTCGAGTGGAATTCTTGAAATGGTTGAACATGTGGTGGAGTTTAGGCCATGAATTGAAGCACTTCCAAAATGCAGCAGAATGAGTGCTAATTAATCATATTCTTTTAATTCAAATTTCAAGAATGCATATGGCCAGGGATCTCGTTCATATTCAGGCTTTGTTTGATTGACATGGACCCTGATTTCTGCAAACTTTAGCTGTTTCGCTTAAAATTTTAATGAAATGTATTTACAAAGGAACTCCTTTAATGTTCACTATCAAGGGAGAAGATACTTTTGATTTGTTACTCAAATGTATCAAGAATTGGCATTGAATTTGTTATTTTTAATCTCTTATAAGTATGAGATTGTTTTGAATGTTACATTGGCTGAAGTTGCTCTTTGTGTGAGGTTTTCCTGGTGTGATATTCATATAATGTTTACTTGTATATCCTGTTACGAACATATGATTGAGTAATATATGGAATTAGAAAGTAGTATGCTATTGATGATCATCTCTTACTGAGATTTTCTGTTACATTTATTCCTGTTTATTCATTAGATGTCTCTTTTAAGTGGGTTTGAACTTGAGAACATTATTCAATATTATGAGTTATCAATCTTGGGTTTGATCCTTGTTCATAAAGAAGAATTGAGGAGGTTCGCTAGGCCTGAGGTCGGCCATGCAAGGTAACAGAGGGAACAGAAGGACGTGGGACTAGAGAAAGAGAGACAGGAGCACCTAGAGATCCTGTAAGAGGAGAAAGGACCAAGGAAGCGATCGAGGGTCGACCCTGTCCTTTTATGAGTTTGGCCGGATGAGCCTTAATGTGGAGAATGCAGCAATTACTCCTAAGCCCCAGGTAGATGGGAAAAGTTAATGCCTGTCTTTGCATGTCGGTATGGGTATTTATAGGTGGGACAATGGGTGAGATCCAACTAGATATCTAGGGACGAACCAATAGTGGAACTCTAGCAGTTGACTTGTATGTCAGGGCCTAAATTTCCCATTGAATTGTCCCTATCAAGGGTACGGAATGAGATCTTGAGGATCTTTGACCAGTCCTGGGGCATAGGGTCGCAGTGTGTCATCATTAGCATGACAGCCAATGCAATAGGTTAGCAGTTGTACCCACGAGTCACGCTGCACTCTCCATGTGTTATCCTCGACTCGATCTCAAGGAGGTCAAGGCTAAGGTCGATCGTAGAAGTTGGTATTGATCATGTTCCTTAGTCTTGGACGTTCCTCATGTCTTGCCCTCCAATCCACTTTTCCTTGTTCTTTCCCCTGATGATGATGTTATAACGGTCGACCCAACCTTGGGGTCGACTTTACCCCTGAGGGCGATTACTTTGAATTCGCGAGGAAGTTCTCACAAGTTGATTGTCGATAAGGGCAAATGTGATCTGATCCTCGTCTTCTAAGGGAAGGGTCGCATTAGATCGCATGCCCTTCCTTCCGCCCAGGAAGGCTGGCATTCATGACAGTGAGCAGCCTAAGTAGATAGGGCATCCACCTTGGGGTAGGCATCTTTGTCAAAGTGAGGTGACTTGACGAAGATCGATCCCTAGAGAGGACACTGGGTCGCCACTGCCGAGGGAGTGCCCGAGGGGCGGTTTATCATGTATCGAGGTCGACAATGATTCTTGGGTGTCGAGCCCTGTATGTGGGAGGTCAATGAATCCCCCCTATCAACAATCCTCAAGTTAAATTTATTTTATTTTTTTGAGTGTGTATGGTTTTAAAAATCGTTTTTCAAATTGTTTGGGCTTAATCCTCTCTCTCACACATTGTGAACATATATTGTTTGATTTGATCTTTCTCTATTCGTAGCATGACATCAAACAATAAATATTTATATACACACTGAAATAGGATTATTTGAGTATGTTGATATGTGGACACGTATAAGACCGGTGTTGATATTGTTTGGATGAATGAACCTGCTCTCTTATTTTTTTTTTTTTTTTTTTTTTTTTTTTTGGGCTATAAAAATCGTTCTTTTATTATTTTTGTTTGATCCTCCTTTTATTATGAGTGAACCAGAATTTTCAATATAAATATAAATATATTTTCATCTACCCCACATTAATGGAAAACTTCTTCAGAGTAGAAGTGCTTATGATCTTCCTTGAAGATGCTGAGAAGTTGCTATATGCTTTCCTCAAAGAAGCGTCGAAGACTGGAAGTTGACTGGGAAGGAAGTGAGGAAGTTGACTGGAAAGTCTATGAATGTCCGTACCACAAAGAAATGGATCGATAAAAAGCAAAGAAAAATAAGAGCAGATAAAAAAAAACAAAGACTCTTGAGTTCCTCATCCTTACTACTACTTCCCATTCCTCAATTTCACCATTTCTTCCACTACCCCAAAAAAAGGCTACAAGGACGGTTCCTAAAAAGTTTTTAAGGACTGTTCGGGTTCCGTCTTCTTATCCACTGTCATCTTTTATTCAAGGACAGTTTCTGTACCGTCCTCAATTCTTTACATACGAGGACAGTCGACAACCGTCCTCTAATGCCTTCATTTTAAGGATAGATTATCACCGTCCTTGAATAATAACTTTCAAGGACGGTTTTAAACTGTCCTCTAATGTCTTCAATATGAGGATGGGGTATGACCGTCGTTTTATATGTCCTTTTCAATGACCGTTTTGAACTGTCTTCTAATCTCAATTTTGAGGACGGGGTAGAACTGTCTTCAAATCCTTCTATTTTGAGGACTGTTGATATCCAGGACAGCCAAAAACCGTCCTAAAAAAAGTTGAATTGACTTTTTTTATATTTAATCTTCACCTGTGTTTCCTGTACTGCTACTATATATATATATATATATATATATATATAGGAATGCTATGTTCAGGAAGTTGCATAAGGCCGCCTTTATATGGCCAATTTTAGTCTTTTTAGATGATAGTTTGTAAAACAAACCGTTGGATTAGATGCCACTCTTTTGTATGTCATGCTTGCAAAAAATCACAATGATCCGACGGTTGGTTTTTGAAAAATGGCATTGTGAAAATATGCAACTTATTTGTTCTTCAAAATATCATCATTTTTTTAACATCAGTTTTTTTCAAAAACCAACCGCTGGATCACTATGATTTTTTGCAAGCATAACATACAGCAGAAGGACATCTAATCCAACGGTCAGTTTTACAAGTTGTCATCTAAAATTGGCTATATAAAGTCCTTATGCTTAAATTGGACATCCGAATATACCATTAGATATTTAAAATTGGTGTTGGTTTGTGTTTGTATGAGACAGGAGAGAGAAGAAAAAGAAGAAAGATTAAAAAAAAAAAAAAAAAAAAAGGATCGATCCATTATATATGGGTTCATGTGCCGGGTCGGGTCGACCCATGATATATGGGCATGGGTCTAAATGGGTCAAGACATAGTACTAGTTAAAAGGGTCGTGTACATTTTGTAGCTCAACCCATTTATACCCAACCCAAACCCACCTATTTGCCACCCCTAATCACAACCATATTTTGGCATCCAAATGACATGTGTTTTTGTTTGGTGCACATGAAGTTTCAATGACAGTTTGTGGGAAAGACTTGTTTAAATTTTAACTACGTTTTGTTATATGTCTTGTTCCATTAGGCACATTTCTCCACATTTTGGTACTTGGATATGATGGTTTTGTTAATACTATGATCATGGTAATAGGCCAGTATTGCACAAGGCATATACCCTTCCTGTCTTGGTATCTATCGAGATCATTATAACTAAGTTATGTTTTATTACTAAATGTTTTAAGAATACTAATGTTTATTTATTTATAGATTATTATTATTATTATTATTATTTTTTATAAAACTGAAGCGAAAATGCATCGATTTTTACATGCATGCTTAAGTTTTACAAGATATTGTCAGTTTAATGATAAATGTATCGGTTTATTTTTTTGATTTTGTAAAAATTGATACATTTCAAGAAACTAATATGTTGTAAATTGGGAGTTTTGGGTAAATTGAAAAGATAATGAGACTTTTGGATTAAAAAAAAAAAAAAACTCAAATTAGAACTTTTGGATAACTTTTTCATTATTATATTGGTTAATAAAAAAGATTTTGAGTTCTTACCCAACATCTATAAAAAGGAGTACAGCTATAATAGGCTCCTCACCCACATATACATTATTATATTGGTGAATAAAGAAGATGTTGAGTTGTTACTCAACATCTATAGAAAAGAGAATTTCTGAAAAATAGGTACCCACATTAGAGGACATAGATATATAAAAGTTAATTCCTATGAGTCAAAATTGAAATCTCTGCTTCACAAGGCTTGCTTCTCAAACAACTCATCCAGTAAATAGATGTAATTATTTGAAAGACATTTTGTAGATATTATATAAATAAATACAACAGCAATTTACATCAATGGATTCGAGTTTTACGAAAATTCTCTCAATGGATTTGGGTTTCAACTATTTACATCAATGGACCTATGTTGACGAAAATGTCCTTATGGGATAATTTTTTGACATGAATAGTTGAAAAGCGGGTTCTTTGAGAGAATTTTTGCAAAACCTAGATCCATTGAGAGGGAGTTTGCTGTAAATACAATTAAATTTGAAAGCTAGGGGCCGGGGCACTATTCTTGCTCACCATAAATATTTAAGAGAAACACAAGGTCGAGGTGGAGATGGCCTAACACCAACTATATATATACAGAAATTATCCTATCAACATATGTTTACATGATCTTATCATGCTACAAGCTGGTGCTAAGTGTTGGCATATATATTTAGCTCACCCAACAATTTTTCAACCAGTTGGTAAAGCCACATCGATCATTATTGTACTAAGTCAGGTTCAAATCTGTCTTTATAAGAAATACATTAATTGCTTCGACTTTATTATATTTTTAAGTTAGTGTCCCAATTTTACTCTTTTGAAAGAAATGACCATTCTCTATATTATTTGATAAAAGGGTATAATGGAAAATTCATTCTAATTTTTAATTTGAAAAGTCAAAGTAATCACATATTTTGGGACATCCCAAAATGAAAAGATGATCACATAAATTGGACAGGAGGGAATATATATATAGCCGAAAAACAAAGGCAGCTTAGGTACTACCGACCAAAGCTGGGCATATTCATAAAACTACACATGAAAAAAGCCGGCAAATTAAGGGTAAGGCCGTTGAAAGCAAATGAGAGAGAAACTAGAATTTTAGAAATACTCGATGCCCTACCCAAAAACCTAAGAACTTAATATTAGCATTTACTGTTGGAGTTGATGGACACATCGAAGTTGACAAAAATTTTGTTTCTTTGGACAACCTGGAAGTTGTCTGGAAGTCGATCCCCCTCCCACTTAACTTGCCTGCTCAAAATTCAGCTCAGAATGGTGCATGGTTCGTTCAATGGTATCCCAATGTATGTGACATCAAGTGAGTGCACCTCTTCGCAAATCGTTTCTTCCCCAGACTATCTGTCTATGATTTCCAGTACGCATCAATTTTGTACATTGAAACAAAGAATTTCTATTTGAATACTAAATAAAATGAGTGAAAGTGTATTTGAGGTGATTCTTAGTAATGATATAGAGACCTCTATTAGTTTAGTTCTAGCGAACAGAGCTATTCTTGAACAAAAGACTGGTATATTTTCAGACACTCTGCTGCACCTTGCTTCTATGTTCAGACGTGTTGAATTGGCGAGGGAAATTGTTAGGTTGTGTCCTGACATGGTTGCGGCTGAAAATGAGAGGCAGGAGACTCCACTGCACGAGGCTTGTCGCCAAGGGAATGCTGAAATTTTAATTTTGCTATTAGAAACCAATCCCTCCGTGGCTTTTAAGCTCAACTGTAAACGCCAGAGTGCATTATTCATGGCTTGCAGCAATGGGCATCTCAACCTGGTGAAGCTCTTCTTGAACCTGACACCATTGTTGCTGGATTTTGAAGACGACACGATTGATCAAAATTCTCTTCTCGTGGCTGCATCAAGAGGATATATGGGTACTCTGCAAACTTACTAATATTTATCTTCATTACAAAATTGCCATTTTCTTGGATTATAAATTATCCATTTGTAGTTAATGATCAATAAATTTATTGAAATATCTGAAGAATAACTGAAAACAAATCAAGCCAATAGTATAACTGATAAAACCTCAAATAAAGAAAGAAGATCACCATCTCAAACCTTTGATAAAAGCCCACAATTTACTGGGGGTTAATCAATACTCTGTAATATTGTAATCAATAATCAATGATAAAATTGTTTATGTTCTGCCAATACAGCCCTGTATATAGAGGAGAATCTCCTCTTCCAACTGATCATTTGCCACACCTGCCTCTAAAGTGTCTTCAGAAAAAGCTTCCGGTAATTCCCACCTAGAGCATCTAATAACACTTCTGCCACTAGAGGCCCAGTTCAAACAAATGAGCATCAATACACTCAGGGCCGGCCCTGAGGTTTTGGATGCTCTAGACGAGCTCCTAAAACGATGCCCCTATTAACTAAAAAAAAAATATCTGCACTCTTCTTTCCCTAGAATCTAAATTTTCTACAAAATATTATTTTGTGTATTTCGTTTCCTAAGTTATCAATGTCAAAAATAAATTGAAGAATGAGAATGAGAATCAACCAATCCTCAGCAACATAATGCACAAATGTCAAGCGAAAATAAAAAAGACAACCTAATATTAAAATATAAAAAAAAAAATAGCTACCAATAAGTTTGAAGCAGGAATATTTGGCCAATCACAGCTACATGATGCAACATTCCCCAAATATCTACAAAGAAACATTCAAGGAACTAACATCCTCTACCAATTGAATATATATTCAAGAGACTATCACTGAACTAAAAAAGTAAGTAGGATTCCATTGAGAGGACTTCAATTTAAAGCATCTAAGAAAAAAAAAAAAAAAAAAAAAAACAAGAGACAAAAGGAGAAACATTGATCATAATAAAGAAAATGACAATTCAACGAGATTAAAAACAAATCAAAATTTTTAAGTCAAATGTGTTCTAAACGACTTTTACAATATCAATTTAGAATTTAAAAAATTTGTAACGAAACCCTAAAAAACCCTAAAAAATTGTGATGAAACCCTAACAAATTAAACCAATTAATCATCATATACAAGGTTCCTATACCAAAAAATCTTAAAAAATTGTAACAAAACCCTAAAAAATTGGTAAGCAATCCCTAATGGGAGATTGGGATTTGGGACTAACCGGTGAGTCGTGACTGTGCGAGAGTCGAGAGAGAGAGAGTGAAGTGGGTTTGAGAAGGAACCCTGAACTTCAGTCCTTAATGATGGCAGGGAGCAGCGTGGAAATAGAAGTGGGTTTGAGTTGCAGATTTGTGGTGGTGTGAGAGGGTGAGGTGTATTGGAGGTGTTGAGGTTTATCGGGTTTGATGGATACAGGGGAAGAGAAGGGATGAAGGTGGTGTTGTCTGGTGCGTCAATGGAGAAGCAGGGATATGAGAGAAATGGAAAGTGATGGTGTGCGTGATTTCGGGTTACAGAGGTAAGTGAGAGGGAGAGGTTAGGTTTAGTAGTGGGGTGAGAGAGAGATTGAAATGGTTTCGGGTCTGGCCGCCTGGGTTGAATGAGAATGGGGGTGAGAGGTAAAATGAAAATGTCAAAATGGAGGTCTGAGAGGTACAGGGGAAGTGAGAGAGAATGAGAAGGAATAAAAAATTAAAAACAAAATAAATGGGATGGAGATCACGGGCTGGGGCTATGTGTGGATGGGTCATTGCATCGGTTGGGTCAGATTGGGTTGAGTTTGAAATTTTTTTATTTATTCGGGCTTGGGCTGGATTCTAATGGACTTTGACTAATGGGCATCAGATGGCCTTGCGTTTTAACTTGGGCTGATTGGATGCCCTAAATTTTACTTTTCTTTGGGCTGCCCAAGGCGAAGGCCTTGGGCTCCTCTCAGGGCCGGCCTGAATATACTTCCATGTATTCGAAACTTAAAATCTCTCTCCCTTAAATATGATAAATATGAGGAAGATGTCATTAGGAAGAAAACACACTACTCCAAAAACCTTCCGTGCAACTAATTGACTAACTGAAGTCTGCCATCGTAAGATAAGAATATACCTGTCCATGAGGAAACTCTCCCAGTTATCCCTCACCTTAATATTGACCAAACTAAATCCATTGACTGAGTTAGAGTTGGTAATTACAGTTGCTTAACCAAAATCTCAATCAATCTCTACTCAAATGCAGTGTCAATAATAATGCAGATATTGTGAAGGAGATACTAAATGTTCGACCCAGTTTGGCTTGGAAGACCGACAAGAATGGATCTTCTCTGTTGCACTACTCTTGTAGTAGAGGTCACTTGGAAATAACCAAAATGCTTTTAAAGCTTGACCAGGGCCTCGCTCTAGAATATGATGCTAGTGGTTACACTCCATTGCATGCGGCTGCCATAATGAATGGCAAAGTTGAAATCCTTGAAGAATTCGTGTCGATGGCTCCTGATTCGTTTCAATTTCTAACAAAAGAAGGAGAAACAGTGTTCCATCTCATTGTTAGATACAACCACTATAATGCCGTCGTGTGGTTGGAGCAAGTTTTCCGGGACACTAATCTCATCAGCTGTCCGGATCAATATGGTAACAGCATCTTACATCTTGCAGTCTTCAGGAAACATCACCAGGTAAAAAAATAAGGCCAAATTTATTAAAAGTTATGGTTGTGAAACCAGGAAAAAGATTAAATTTACTAGTATAAGGAAGGCCGAAGGCCAACCTACAGCTTAACCTCTCTCTCTCTCTCTCTCTCAAAGAACACAAACTCTGATACCTATTTTTCATACTAGTGGTACAATGGTGGTAAAATGGTATGTTTAGAGTTGTTCGCTATATCGATCTATGTATGTATTTTAGCTAATTACTCTTTCTATTTGTTCGCTATATATATATGTATGGAATCCTGATCTGCGAAAGTCAGCATGAGGCCCACAGGTAATTATTGGATATATATATATTTTGAATGACTCTATATTCTAATTAATTACTCTTTCTAATTTGGTCCAGATTGTCAATCACTTGATCAACAAAAAGGCAGTTAATATTAATGCTCAGAACTGCAGAAGGCTCACAGCTCTCGACATCATTGACCAATTTGAGAGAAATTCAGAAACATCATATTTAGAAGGCCTGGTAACTGAAGCTGGTGCTAAGAGAAGCTCTGAGCTCTTACCTCATTCACAAGTAGTTAATGGAACCAATGCCCTGCAGCCTGAAGCAGTAGATGGCACATTAACAAAGTCTTGGCATCTGACTGTGGCTTCCAAAGCAAATAAAAATCAGATCTCATCTTATTGCAAATTAGGCACATGTTCTATACAGTGTGGGACAAACAGTCTGATGATAATCGCCAGTTTGATCATCACAGTTACGTTTAGTGCCTGCATTAGCCCTCCCGGCGGTGTCTACCAGGAGGGACCATTCAGAGGACAGTCAACAGTGGGCAAAACGACAGCATTCAAAGTGTTTGCAATAAGCAACAATGCTGCGTTTTTTTTATCTCTCAGCATGGTCGTCATTCTGCTTGGCATCATTCCCTTCCAAAGAAGGGAGCCAATTTTGAACGATTGGCTGCTGCCGGTGTCCCATATAATCATATGGACGAATGTATTGTTCTTGGCAACGGCTTCTGTGGCTGCCTCATTGGTAATCATGCCGCATGGTGAAGGGAAAGAATGGGTGTTTGAGGTTCTGGTGCT
>JAESVK010000329.1:385655-437388 GCA_017140935.1 Hamamelis virginiana | reverse complement strand
TGATTGCCGCGCATCGCGCGGGTCAATACTAGTATATATATATATATGTGTGTGTGTGTGTGTGTCTAGAATTTCCATTAATTGTGTTGGTATAGCATTATTTCATGATTTTGCAAATGTGTCCAAATTTTACAGCATTAATTAGTATTGTAATTGTTAATTATTTTTTTTCGTTTTTAGGAAAATCGAATCAAATCGAATTGATAGGGTTCGAACTCAATGTTTGGGTTCAAATCAAATCAAAACGATGAGGGTTTGAATGCTTCAATTAAGACGACTTTTTAGAGAACATGCCAAGTACTAATATGTCCCAACAATAATATGCAAATACAGGTATAGAAATAAAATAAAATAGAGAAGGAGGAGAAGAAGAATGTAGAGGTTGAAGTAAAAAATAAAAACAACTTTATTAATTACTAACCACCACACAAAATTACGGCTCGAACTACCCTCAAGCCTTTGGAAGAATCCTATTATATATACTTCTCGAACCAAGGTCACCTTCGATGCGGAGTCATAATTGACCAAGCAGCATCAAAGACAAAAGAAATTCCTCATACCCCAAGTTAGGGTAAAAGAGATGGGTGCTCTAGCTCTTGTTGAGTTGATGTTGCTGAGAGAGAGACAACACTTCTATTGGTCTTCGGGTCTTTATTTATAGACTTTTAAGTGATAGTCTCATAATCGGCTTCAACTATTTGTTAGATCATCTTCATCTTCAAGCTGGATCATCTTCAACTACTATCTATTCTCATCTAGATAAGATAGACTCCTTCTTTGACTTGATAATTATCCTCCAAGAGTGAACAGTTTGGATGCCAACAAACTCCTTAAAACCTGCATTTCCTGATTGGCTTCGAACTCCTTGAAAACTAATATAATTCGAGTCAAATTTTTTTTTTCTAGCCAATTTATCATTGGCTAGAATTAAATAATTTAGTTAAAACCATTTTACTAGCCATCTATTAGCCTGGTTAAATTATGGATTAACAGTAATTAACTAGAAATTTATGTTTGTTCTTTGGACTAGAGATTTTGATCCTTGATTGAGAAAATGAACTGACATCTCCTGGAGGCGATTTACAAAAATGACACGCCCACCTTTTAATTTATGAGTTTAGTTGAAGAGATCGTGCACGCAGATTTTCTTAAACAAAAGACTGAATATTCATCAAACACTATGTACGTTACACGAGGCTTCAAGGTTGGGACATGTTGAATTGGCAAGGGAAATGATTAAGCTGTGTCCTGGAGACTCCACTACACCAAGCTGGTCGCCAAGGGAATGTTGAGGTTTCAATGCTAGCTGCTATTAGAAGCCGATCCCTCCTCGGCTAGTAAGCTCGATCGTGATTGTCAGAGTACATTGTACATGGCTTGCAAGAACGGGCATCTTAGCCTGGTGAAGCTCCTCCTCAAGAACCAACCACAGTTGCTCGATAGAGAAGAAAATGGCCGGGGTCTATGGAACTTCTCTTAATGAGGCTGCAGGGCAATTGGACATACGGGTACGTACGCAAACATGGCTAGCCAATTTTAATTTTTACCCTATTGCTGAACCAAAATATCAGGATCTACTCATAATCATGTTATATTTTGAATAAAAAAATTGTACACGAATAGTCGTGACTATTCACGAACAGTCGTGCCTATTCACGAACGGTCGTGCCTTTTACGAATAGTCGTGACTATTCACGAACGGTCGTGACTATTCACGAACGGTCGTGACTATTCACGAACGGTCGTGCCTATTCACGAACAGTCGTGACTGTTCTTTAGGGTCGCGTCTATTCATGGTGTCCTTACATAGAGTTGTGTCTATTCATGGTGTCCATCCATAGAGTTGTGTCTATTCATGGTGTCTGTCTGTAGAGGCACCATTGAGTCTATAAATTGGACATGGTCTAAGCCATTTGATTAATTTATATTTTTATTGCATTTCTACATTGTATTTGAGAGAGAGAAAATAAGCTTTTTGGTTCGTTGGAATACTCCAATTGAAGTGCTTTCTTTGGAGTATTGAAGTCATTGTATCTTGGGAGGCAAACGTTTTGCAACTCTAAGCACCATTAGGAGGGACGAAATTTGTCTTAAAGAAAGAGTGTTTAATTTCTTGCCTTGACTTAAAAATTCTACAATAAGGAAGGAGTATACAAGTAAGTATTTTATAGTTTTATTTAATTGTTCAGTTTTACAGTTTGATTAATATTACAGAATATTTGGAATAAAGTTCTAACAATCTTAAGAAAAAAATTTCTTCTTCTTTTTATTTAATCTTCTACTTTGTTTCAAAATATTCTGTGTGAGTTTTTAAAAATTCTGTTTCTACAAAATAGTTGAATTCTAGTATTTAGTATATTGTTAATTTCTGTCTATACAAGTGTTTAAAGTATTATTGCATTTTTGTTTATAACAGAAATGACTAGTAATACTAGTAATACTGTCATTACTAATGTGCCAACTCAAGTAGCACATATACCTATTCCTGCACATGGAGAGAAACCTGAAAAATTCAAGGGTGAAGATTTCAAGCGATGGCAACAGAAGATGTTGTTTTATCTTACCACTTTGAATCTTGCAAAGTTTCTCTATGAAACTGCTCCTGTTCTCAATGAGAGTGAGACTGATAGGATCACTATCGCGGCAAAGGAAGCATGGAACCATTCTGATTTCTTGTGCAGGAATTACATACTTAATGGTTTGGATAATATACTATATAATATATATTCTCCATTAAAGACTGCAAAGGAACTTTGGGACTCCTTGGATAAGAAATACAAAGCAGAAGATGCCGGATTGAAAAAATTCGTTGTAGGGAGATTCCTAGACTACAAGATGCTTGATTCAAAGACTGTCGTAAGTCAAGTTCAAGAGCTTCAAATAATTTTACATGAGATACATGCTGAAGATATGTCTTTGAGTGAATCTTTTCAAGTGGCTTCAATTATTGAAAAACTTCCACCACTTTGGAAAGATTTTAAAAATTATTTAAAGCACAAGCGAAAAGAGATGAGTATTGAAGACTTAATCGTGAGATTAAGGATTGAAGAAGACAACCGGAATTCTGAAAAGAATAACGGTAAAAATAGTTATGAATCTAAAGCAAATGTAGTTGAACAAGTGCACAAGAATAAGAAGAGGAAGCACTCGAACCAAGGTCAGTCTCAAGCTAACAAAGGTGGCAACAACAATAAGAGGGTCAAAGGAAAATGTTTTGTATGTGGCAAACAAGGGCACTTTGCAAGAGATTGTCGTCATCGAAAAAATCAAGAAAATCAACGTCAAGCTAACATGACAGAGATGGAGAAGCTTTCAGATACAATGGAAAATATTGATATTTCTGTTGTGGTATCTGAAGTTAACTTCATAGGCAATGGAAGAGAATGGTGGGTGGATACTGGTGCTACTCGTCATATTTGTTCTGATAAGAAAATGTTTTCAGAATATCAATCAAAAGAACAAGGTGATCTCTTCATGGGTAACTCATCTACTTCCAAAGTTCAAGGAGTTGGAAAGATAATTCTGAAGATGACGTCAGGAAAAGAGCTTACTCTGAATAATGTGTTGCATGTGCCGGATATTAGGAGGAATCTTATATCAGGGTCATTGTTGAGCAAGAATGGTTTCAAGCTAGTTTTTGTGTCTGATAAATTTATTCTTACAAAGAATGAGATGTATGTAGGGAAAGGGTACTTAAATGATGGGCTATTTAAGCTAAATGTAATAACTATTATTCCTAAAATTAATAAAGATATATCTTCTGCTTATATTGTTGAATCTTATGATATGTGGCATGGTAGATTCGGGCATGTTAATAAATATTCTTTGAATAAATTAGTTGAGCTAAATTACTTGCCTAAATTTAATATTGATCATAATCATAAATGTGAAATTTGTGTGGAATCAAAAATGACAAGAAAACCTTTTAATTCAATTAAAAGAAATTCTGAACCTCTAGATTTGATTCATAGTGATTTATGTGATTTAAAATTCATACAAACTAAAGGTGGAAAAAAGTACTTTATTACTTTTATTGATGATTGCACTAGATACTGTTATGTTTACTTGTTGAGAAGTAAAAATGAAGCACAAGCTATGTTTATACATTATAAAAATGAGGTTGAGAATCAACTTGGCAAGAAAATTAAAGTTCTTAGAAATGATAGAGGTGGTGAGTATGAATCTGATCCATTCAGTGAGTTTTGCTCAAATAATGGGATTATACATCAAACCACAACTCCTTATTCTCCTCAACAGAATGGAGTTGCCGAAAGGAAAAATAGAACTTTAAAAGAAATTATGAATGCCATGTTGAATAGTTCTGGATTACCACAGAACATATGGGGGGAAGCTATTCTTTCTGCAAATTATATCCTGAACAAGATATCTCATAGAAAAACTAATAAAACACCCTATGAGCTATGGAAAAATAAAGTTCCTACATATAAATTTTTAAAGGTGTGGGGGTGTTTAGCTAAGGTTATGGTTCCATTTCCCAAAAGGGTTAAAATTGGACCAAAAACTATTGATTGTATATTCATTGGCTATGCTTATAACAGTAGTGCATATCGATTTCTAGTTCATAAATCAGAAATTTCTGATATTCATGAAAATACGATTATTGAAGCTAGGGATGCATCATTTTTTGATAATATTTTTCCATACAAAAATTCACGAGAGATAAGTTCTGTAAAAAGAACTTATGACACTGCGACTAGTAAAGATAATGATCTAAGTGAACCTAGACGCAGTAAGAGGGCAAAGATTTCAAAATCTTATGGTCCTGATTTTCTAACGTATTTATTAGAAAATGAGTCTCAAAGCTTTAAAGAAGCAATGTCTACACCAGAGGCACCTTTTTGGAAAGATGCTATAAACAGTGAAATTGAATCCATTATGCATAATCATACATGGGAACTTGTGAATCTTCCTCAGGGAAGTAAACCTCTTGGATGTAAGTGGATATTCAAGAGAAAAATGAAAGCTGATGGATCAATTGACAAGTATAAAGCTAGATTAGTAGCTAAAGGTTTTAAACAAAGAGAAGGTGAAGATTATTTCGACACCTATTCACCTGTTACGAGAATAACATCTGTTAGAATGTTAATAGCTATTACAGCTGTGCATAATCTCGAGATACATCAAATGGATGTTAAAACAGCTTTCCTAAATGGTGAATTAAATGAAGAGATTTACATGGAACAGCCAGAAGGGTTTGTTGTTCCTGGTCAAGAAAGGAAAGTATGTAAACTTGTTAAGTCCTTGTATGGATTAAAACAAGCTCCGAAGCAATGGCACGAAAAATTTGACAAAGTTATGATGTCAAATGGCTTCAAGATAAATGAATGTGATAAGTGTGTCTATATTAAATCAAATACAAGTTGCTAGATCTTGTTATGTCTCTATGTGGATGATATGCTTATTATTGGTAGTAATAATAATATCATTAAAGCTACTAAGAAAATGTTGAACAGTAATTTTGATATGAAAGATCTAGGTGTTGCAGATGTTATACTAGGAATAAAGATTTCTAGAATAAATTGTGGATTAATATTATCTCAAGCACACTATATTGAGAAAATATTAAAGAGATTTGGTCAATTTGACTGTAATCCTGTGAAAACACCTATAGATAGTAATATACATTTATTAAAAAAATACTGGTAAAGGCATATCTCAATTAGAGTACTCCCAGATCATAGGTAGCTTAATGTACCTAATGAATTGTACAAGACCAGATATAGCATACTCAATTAGCAAATTGAGTAGATACACAAGTAACCCTAGTGCAGAACATTGGACTGCAATTACAAGAGTACTTAGATATTTAAAATATACTATGGACTATGGGTTACACTATTCAAGATATCCAGCTGTGTTAGAAGGATACAGTGATGCGAATTGGATATCTGATACAAAAGATTCTAAATCTACAAGTGGATATATATTCATTCTTGGAGGTGGAGCAGTATCTTGGAAGTCTTCAAAACAGACGTGCATTGCTAGATCTATAATGGAATCTGAGTTTATTGCTTTAGATAAAGCAACTGAAGAAGCAGAGTGGCTTCGTCACTTCTTAGAAGATATTCCAATGTGGTCTAAACCTATGCCACCAATTTGTATTTATTGTGATAGTCAAGCAGCAATTGGTAGAGCACAAAGTAACATGTACAATGGTAAGTCTCGACATATTTGTCGCAGACATAATACCGTAAAACAAATGCTCTCAAATGGTGTTATCACCATAGAGTTCATAAGGTCAAAAGAGAACCTAGCGGATCCATTAACTAAAGGTTTGAACAGAGAGCAAGTGTATAACTCATCGAGGGGAATGGGATTAAAGTCTATTATATAAAATTCGCCATGATGGAAACCCTACCTAGCAGACTGGAGAACCCAAGAACTAGGTTCAAAGGGACAACCTAATTGTGGGGGACTAGAGGATATCATTATAGGAGAGAAATCTCTTACCCATTTCTATGATGAAAAAGTGATGTCTGCAGTATATATTAGGATAAGCTATGCTTTTAATGAATCTTATACTTTGAATTTCAAAGGGAATATAGCAGGATATTCTTAATAAGATGTCACCTATCCGAGTGTGAAGGGGCCGCTTCTATGAGAATGAGAAGGCTAAATTCTCTAGAGCACTCGTGAAACCAAGTTTGTTCAGGGCCAAAATGAACACAATCGTTAGAACTAAGCTTGTTAGAAGAGGATTCGTGTGAGGACTATTGTCTTGGTATGCATAAAAAGCTGAACAGTTCAAGACATCGTATTCACTAATTAGCGAGCATATCCGATAGTTTTTCACTAAGGAAGGTTCAAAGCCAAAAGCTACCTCGCCTGATGCGGATGTTTTTCGATTCTCTCTCTCATTCGAGTCCATGCATATTTAACCAGTCAATTTTTATTCATGTGGGGGATTGTTATATTTTGAATAAAAAAATTGTACACGAATAGTCGTGACTATTCACGAACGGTCGTGACTATTCACGAACGGTCGTGCCTATTCACGAACGGTCGTGACTATTCGCGAACGGTCATGCCTATTCACGAACGGTCGTGACTCTTCACGAACAGTTGTAACTGTTTTTTAGGGTCGCGTCTATTCATGGTGTCCTTACATAGAGTTGTGTCTATTCATGGTGTCCATCCATAGAGTTGTGTCTATTCATGGTGTCTATCTGTAGAGGCACCATTGAGTCTATAAATAGGACATGGTCTAAGCCATTTGATTAATTTATATTTTTATTGCATTTCTACATTGTATTTGAAAGAGAGAAAATAAGCCTTTTGGTTCGTTGGAATACTCCAATTGAAGTGCTTTCTTTGGAGTATTGAAGTCATTGTATCTTGGGAGGCAAACGTTCTGCAACTCTAAGCACCATTAGGAGGGACGAAATTTGTCTTAAAGAAATAGTGTTTAACACTTGCCTTGACTTAAAAATTCTACAATAAGGAAGGAGTATACAAGTAAGTATTTTATAGTTTTATTTAATTGTTCAGTTTTACAGTTTGATTAATATTACAGAATATTTGGAATAAAGTTCTAACAAATCATATCAATGATGCAGATATCGTTAGGGAGATATTTAATGTACGGCCTAACTTTGCTAGCCGGGGAGGCAGATGAGAACAGAGTTTCTCCCTTGCATGTCTCTTCTTTCAGCAATCATTTGGAGATAACCAGAATGCTTCTAACGCATGACAAGGGCCTTGCTCAGCAATGTGATAATCGTGGTTACAGGCCATTGCACTATGCTGCGACAGCTGGCAATGTTGAAATCCTTAAAGAATTTATGTCCATGGCTCCTGCTTAATTCATTTCAACTTATAACAGAAGAGGTTGATACAGTAGTGTACGTTCCATGTCACTATTAAGTGCAACCAACATGATGCCTTCTATTACTTGATGCAATTTTTCAACGACTTTGATAATCTCATCAAACGTCCAAATGTATATGGTAACACCATTTTATTAACACCGTCTTCTTAACAGTACATTTTCATTTACGTCTTATTAACTAACAGTATGTAAATGAAAATGATAATCTCACTATTACATCTTGCAGTCTCCACGAAACAGCTACAGGTAAAGAAGTAAGACGGGATTTATTAACAGTATGTTTAGGAAAATGCTAAACCTCCCATATTTTTTCTGCCAACAATTTTGATGCAATCCTAATTGACGGATGCAGTAGGTAGTGGTTGATAATTAATGTTGGTAAAGAGATGTATTTAAAATATAATGATAATTATATATTTCACTATATGAGTAATGTTCCCATCAGCTATACCTTACTTTATTAAAATCAGCTAATGTCTTATGACCATTAGATCTCATAGGAAGGAAAATAAAACAGTTTGGAATCTCTCTCTCTCTCTCTCATATGCTGGGACTGTTCATGCCCACGGTCAATGTTGTTCAGTTCTGTGTATTCTTATATTCTTGTTGTGTGGGAAGGTTAGAACTGAAAAGAAAAGAACACACAACTCCGATTGCTATTTTTTTTTTTTTCGGTACTGGTGGTACAAACTTATGCACCAATAGCTTTTAGTTTAAAATTTTTGATACATACGTGAAAACGTAGTTTAAATATAATTCTAAAGATCGAGTTATGTGAAAATAATTTTCCAAAAATAATTTTAGGAAAAGTTAACATGAACGGATCTAAGTCTAGGTCAAATCCATTTTCAAATCTAGCTTGTTAATCCATTAACATCATATCATTCATTGAGTTTTAAGAAAATTAAAAGAATGAAAAAGTCGGAAAAGCAAAAAGTAGCTTAGGTCCTTCCGACCAGCTGGTTATATACAAAAGCCAAAAGGGGAGGCGGTTGAAACAAATGAGAGAGAAATTAGAATTCTAGAAATACTCGAAATTGATTCCCCTACACCCAAATACCTAAGAAATTTTTTTAGCATTTACTGAATGGAGTTAATGGAAATATAGTAGTTGACAAAGATTTTGTTTCTTGAAAGAGCTCGGAAATTGTCAGGAAGAGCCCCTCCCATTGAATGGTGCATGGTGGTTCTTTCAATGGTATCCCAATGTATGTGCCTTCGACTGAGAGCACCACATCACAAATTGTTTCTTCGATCCCCAGAATATCAATCTGTCTAGAATTTCCAGTAGGCAACAATTCTGTACATTGAAACTAAGAATTTAATTCTATTTGAACCTTCAACTAGAGTTTTTGATGCTTAATAAAATGAGTCGAAGGCTATTATTTGAGGTGATTCTTAGAAATGACGTACCAACCTTTACTAGTTTAGTTCAAGAGAACGAGGATATTCTTGGACACGAGACTGACATACCTTCAAACACTGTGCTGCACTTAGCTTCACGGTTCGGATATGTTGAATTGGTGAGAAAAATTGTTAGGTTGCGTCCTAACATGGTTGCGGCCGAAAATGAGAAGCAGGAGACTCCAATGCACGAAGCATGTCGCGGAGGGAATGTTGAAGTTTTAAGCCTGCTACTAGAAACCAATTCCTCCGCAGCTTTTAAGCTCAACTGTAAAGGCCAGAGTGCGTTATTCATGGCTTGTAGAAATGGGCATCTCAACCTAGTGAAGCTCATCTTGAACCTGACACCATTGGTGCTAGATTTTGACGGTGACGGGATTGATCAAAATTCTTTTTTTGTGGCTGAATCAAAAGGATACACGGGTACGTCCCAAACTTTCTAATAATTATCATCAACATTTCTTGGATTCTAACTTAACCCGCCCCCCCCCCCCCTCCCTTCTTTTTTTTTCCCCCTTTATTTTTTGGTTAATGTTCAATAAATGAATAATTATTTGAAGAATAACTGAAAACAAATAGAACCAATAGCATAACTGATAAAATCTCAAATAAAGAAAGAAGATCACCGTCTCAATCCTTTGATTAAAGCCCAGAATTTACTGGGGGTTTTCCTTGAAATCCACAAGGAGGTAGAGAGAGAATACTCTGTAATATTGTTAATCAGTGACAAAATTGTTAAAGTTCCTCCAATACAGCCCTGTATATAGAGAAGAATCTCCTATTCTAACTAATCATTTGCCTCACCTGTAAAGTGTCTTCAGAGTCCTCAATAGTGTGTTCCTAATACCGATCAACAATTGTCCCTAAAGAAAGCCAATTATCAAACCAAAAAAAGAAAAAAAAATTGCCTTGCCATAGAAGTTTAGTATCATTTCCCCAGATTCCCAATCCTAACAAATGAGTATCGACTTGAACCTGAAATCTCTCATTGACATGTTTCACAATGACTTAGCCTTTCCCTCACCTCGAGTGTTTTCCTCCAAACCCAACTCCAATCAAAAAATTGCCTCACCATATCATGCATTCATTTAACCTAAGGAGAAGGAGCTTTGAAAATTTCTGCCTCATTCCAACCCTGCAGCCACCACCTCTTCCTTTGGATAAAGTACACAGGGGGGTTCAACGTTTTTGTTCATGTCAAAGCCACACCATAAAAACAGTATGCTCTTCTGTTCTGCCTCCACAACAACTGAGCTTCTTGTGAAGAATAAAAACATCACTCCAAAAACTTTCATGCTAATAATTAGTTGAATTGACTAACTGAAGCAGTCTGCCAGCATAATATAAAAATTTACTTGTAATCCCTTTCCTTCTAATATTGTCCAAACTACATCCATTGATTAACTGAGATGAGTTTGTAATTACAGTCGCTTAACCAAAATCTCAATTGATCTGTACTCAAATACAGTGTCAATGATGCAGATATTGTCAAGGAGATACTAAATGTGCAACCCAATTTGGCTTGGAAGACCGACAAGAACGGATCTTCTCCATTGCACTACTCTTGTAGCAGTGGTCACTTGGAAATAACCAAAATACTTCTAAGGCTCAACCAGGGCCTCGCTGTTGAATATGATGCCACTGGTTACAATCCATTGCACTTGGTTGTCATAACAAACGGCAAAGTTGAAATCCTTAAAGAATTCATGTTGATGGCTCCTGCTTCTTTTCAATTTCCAACAAAAGAGGGAGAAACAGTGTTCCATCTTACTGTTAGGTACAACCACTATGATGCCTTCATGTGGTTGGAGAAATTTTTCCAGGACACTAATCTCATCAACTGTCCAGATAAATATGGTAACACCATCTTACATCTTGCAGTCTTCATGGAACGCCACCAGGTAAAGAAGGAAGGCCAAATTTATTAAAACTTATGGTTGTGAAACCAGGAAGAGAGAGAGAGAGAGAGAGAGAGAGAGAGAATTCTAATTGAGCCAGTTTTGAGGCTAAGATGTAGGTTGGCCTTGGGCCTTCCATATACTAGTAAATTAAATCTCTCTCTCTCTCTCTCTAAAAGAGCACAAACTCTAGCTTATGCCTATTTTTCATACTAGCTTAGTGGTACAATGGTGATAAAATGGTATGTTAGTTGTTTGCTATATCGATGTGTGTGTGTATGCATGTATTCCAATTAATCACTCTTCCTATTTTGCTCCAGATTGTTATTCACTTGATAAAAAAAAAAAGGGTTGATATTAATGCTCAGAACTACAGAGGACACACAGCTCTCGACATCATTGACCAAGCTGAGAGAAATTCAGAAACATCATATTTAGAAGGGCTGGTAATTGAAGCAGGTGGTAAGAGAAGCTCTGAACTCTTACCTCATTTACGAGTAGTTAATGGAACACAAGATGGCACATTAACTAAGTCTCGGCTGACCGCGGCTTCCAAAGCAAATGAAAATCACATCTCATCTTATTGCAAATTAGGCGCCTTTTGCACATCTTCTATACAGAGTGTGATAAACAGTCTGATGATAATCGCCAGTTTGATCACAACAGTTACGTTTAGTGCCATCATAAGCCCTCCCGGTGGTGTCAACCAGGAGGGTCCACACAGAGGACAGTCAACAGTGGGCAAAACAACAGCTTTCAAAGTGTTTGCAATAAGCAACAATCTGGCATTTTTCTTATCTCTCAGCATGGTTGTCATTCTCCTTGGCATCAATATTCCCTTTGGAAGGAGAGAACCAATTATGAACAACTGGCTGCTGCCCGTGTCCCATATAATCATGTGGACAGACGTATCCTTCTTGGCAACGGCTTCTGTTGCTGCCTCATTAGTGATCATGCCACACGGTGAAGGGACAGAATGGGCATTTGATGCCTTGGTGTTGTCAATCAGTAGTGGCATTCTGGCATTTGTTTTTGTTGGTCTGGTTGTAATGCTGCTTATGCCAAAAACAGGACCCTTTTAAGGTAAGGACGACTAAACTAGTGTTGGAAACATTAATCTCCAAAAAATTACTTTCTTGTTGATAGTTGTCAACATGGTGATATATGCAGCTGTCAAGTTCGACATCTAGTATAATATAATATTTTATGCTGTAGTCTGAGAAGTGTGGAATAATGGCTCTAGTTGGAAGGGAGATTTGGATGATGAATTATTATTAAGTCATGTAGAGCTTTTAGCCACCCCTTGTTAGAGTTTAGTGGTCCTCTAACTGGTGAGTGAGTCTCCCAATTGACCCTATTATCCTTGCATTCCGAATGTTATCTTCAATTCAATACAACTGCTCTCTTCTTTCATTTCTATTTTCTCCTAGTTTTATTTAATCTCTATTTGAACTGCATCGATCTGATATATGGACAATGTACGTAATTGCTTAATTTCTACTTATTTATGAGAAAAACTAGCTTCAGCGCACACGCGATGCGTGTGCAACGTGATGCTTTTTAAAATTTAAAAATTTATATCAATTCCATTTTTATTTTAGGAATTTAAAATGAGTAATTTTCCATGTGTATCTTTTGTTTTTGCATCAATTGATTGCATCCTTTACTCAAGAGAGCCTAATTAGGAAGGTTAAAACACAAAATTCAAAAATTGCGATGGCATCGAAGTGGTAAAATGGCTACTGATTAACTAATTAGGGTGCACATCAAAGAGCATCACTGTGTAATTTTAGAAAATCTTTTTAAGGTATCTAAGTCTTTGAGTTGTTTTATTTTATTTTATTTTTTATTTTGGATAAATGTTTATGGAAAAATAATTAGCAAGATTAAGAATACAGTACTAATTCCATTTCTCAAGATATTAAGTATTTATTAGCATTATGGGATAGACCATGTAAGTTCAAATGATAGTATTTATCTGGATCATTTTGAATTCTTTAAAAACATATCTTTCTTTGGCATGGATTGAGGAGATTAAGTGAAGTTGAGATTGTTGGATAAATGATCAGAATGAATAGTAGTTATGGTTGTTGGAAAAATTTTAAACATTGAATTAGATGGTGAATGGATGGTTATGTTAGTAAAGCTAGAGATTCTATACACGATTGGGGATTGGCGATTTTGTATTAGTATGGGAATTATTTGTTAATGTAGTGATTGGGGATTATATGTAATCTTTGGGGATTACATGTTATGGTAGGGATTGTGAAGAAAATTCGAATAATTTTCGAATTTTTTAACCGTTAGGAGGGTATTATTATCCAAAAAAAATACTTATAGGTCCATTGACGTAAATATTGGAACCCTGGGTCCATTAACATAATATTTTAAACACCCGAGTCCATATTCCCTTTTTCAAATTATGTTTTCCAATTAGACCTAAGCAAGTGATCTTACATTTTCATATTGTTATTTTTCCTCGTTATTAAATTCACAAAAATTCCAATGTTACATGCAACATAATCTACCGCATCCAAAAGTCCTAAGAGTCCAAAATCCAAGAGTACAAATTCAATATACAAATTTGGAACTCATACCCACATAAAATGCTTAAGCCCATTAGTGGTGAGCCTCATTCATTATATGTTAAGTCAATCCATTTTCTATTTCCTTCCAATGTGGGATAACCCACACCCACACGTGAACCTCAACATTTTGAACTTGGAAACGATAGCAAGTGAAGGAGAGATTGTCCACTAATTAGGTTCAAGTGGAACGGCAACGGATTGAATCAAATAATGGTAGACTCCAAATTGTTACTAGATAGAGATACACTCGGCAATCTTAATATTAAGGAAAATGATATGCATCGCTACAACGAATTGCTACACGTATCGCATACAAGAAAGAAAAATTATGAATTTTCATAACTACCCACTAGTGATTTTTCAAAAGTATTATTTCCTTCTTA
Source organism: Hamamelis virginiana (assembly GCA_017140935.1). NCBI lineage: Eukaryota > Viridiplantae > Streptophyta > Magnoliopsida > Saxifragales > Hamamelidaceae > Hamamelis > Hamamelis virginiana. Next base: position 423,266 of record JAESVK010000329.1, on the reverse strand, counting down.
TAGCGATACGTGTAGCGACGTATAGCATTGCTCTAATATTAATCAAGAGATTTTAGAATAGGAGTATAAAGTTTTTTATTTTGCCATAGATGACACTAGCTAGAGTTAGTTATTAATTACTAGTAAGGAAAGGGTGAACAATTAATACATAGGCCAAGCCTCTTCCAAAAGGACTTGAACTTGAAATCTCAAGAGTTAATACAATAAATTTTGATAGAAAAGGGAACGCCCCCCCTCCCCCCGCTCCCCTCTTCCACGAGGGCTTGAACTTGAAATCTCAAGATCGAAAAGGGAAGGGGGGGGGGCATGCAATTATAAATTGAGTAGCCAACATAAATATTTAAGAGGGGCACACAGACTGTTGGCCCAAAATAGGCCCAACACAGACAAAGGCTTGTGTGCCCCATGGCATCATTTTATTGCTTTCAAGCTCTGCCACATGGCATCATTTTATTCCTCCATTTCACTTTCACGTTCCTTTCTCTTGAGCTGCCACGTATCTCTTTCTTTGAATTTCATTTTCAGGTGAACATCTTCATATACCAAAATTTGCTACTAAAAGTGATTATGGATTAAATTAGGGAGGCCAATTTTGACCGACCATTCTATTATCACCTTATCCAAACTTTGCCTAAATGGAAAAGCCACATCAATGCCTTAGCCATGGGCGCAAAAACCAATCTTCTCACTAACTGACAAAGACTAGCTAGGAGATAATAAAAGGAATCGACATCGTACCTACTCACTAACCAACAAACATTCGAACCATTACATTATTTGCATAACCATAAAAAAATAATATTAAAAATTAAAAAACAGCAAAACAATACAAAACCAAACCAATGGCAGCTTAATTCTCTCCGCCTAAGGCTGGACTTCTTTAAACAAAACAAAGCCGGCGCGAAACGACCGGTGTCAAAAGGGATGCTTATGCTTATTGAAAGCAAATTAAATGAGAGACACATTAGACGGAATTCTAGAAAATTCACAAAATTGAATCCTAACAACGTAAAACCCGCCCACAAAAATCCGTGAATAACATTTGCCTTTCCTCAATTCCGACAGTAGTTGCTTACATAAACATAAAATCCATATATAATTGTGGGATACATATTTTGAAAAACTGACATTTGGATTAGATATTACACTAGCTTATACATGTTATATCTGTCAAAAATCACAATGATCAAATGGTTGGTTTCCCGAAAATGTCAATGAGAAAAAATGCGACAGTTTTCAGCGATCATAGTTTTTCATTTCTATATTTCGAAATTCTGACATTGAATCACCGTAATTCTTGGCATACAAGACATCCATAAGTACAATATCTAATCCAACGGTCAATTTTTAAAAAATATGCATCCCACATTATTTTATGGGCTTCATGCTTACATAAATTATATATGATATGAGGACTAGATCGAGACTATTTAAACATATAGAAGTTGACAAGCTTTCCCCCCCTCCAAACCAAAACTTACCCACTCAAACTTCAGCTCGCTTTCTTCCCCAGATTGGAACTAGAATTTTGTTTTTGGGATTCAAAATTTCTGGTAAGCACTACTAGCTTGTGTGCGTACATTGGAACTAGAATATTGTTCAATTTGAACTCTTAATTATTGCGGTTCGATTTAACAACAACGTGAAATCATTGAAGAAGGCAAAGAGATCGAAGTTAGCGGACATGAAGACGGTTCAATTAAGTAGAGAAGCGAGTCGGCTAACATAGATAGTATTTGACCAAAATTTGAATACGTAGTTGATAATTTTTTTAGTTAAGATAAAAAATGAATCAAAGACTTTTGAAGGCGATTGTTAGCAATGACACAGCCACCTTTATGAGTTTAGTTGAAGAGAATGAAGATTTTCTTAGGCAAAAGACTCACTATTCATCGAACACTCTCTTACACCTGGCTTCAAGGTTTGGACATGTTGAATTGGCGAGGGAAATTGTTAAGTTGTGTCCTGACATGATTCAAGCTGAAAATAAGAAGCTGGAGATTCCACTGCACGAAGCTTGTCGCCAAGGGAATGTTGAAGTTCTGACATTGCTATTAAAAACCGATCGCTCCACGGCTCTTAAGCTCAATATCAAAAAACAGAGTGCTTTGTTCATGGCTTGCGAAAATGGGCATCTTAGCCTGGTGACGCTCCTCTTGAACCAAACACAGTTGCTGGGTTTAGAAGACGGCTCGGACGTAGATCTAACTTCTCTTCATGTGGCTGCCTCAAGAGGGCATACGGGTATGTTGCAGGCTTATCTTATTCTTACCCTTTAAGGGAAAAAAAAAAAAAAAATTTGCCATTGTTTGTCCAATATAGATTTATAATATTGTTCTTAAAGACGACAGAATCAATGATGCAGATATTGTTAGAGAGATACTAAATGTGCGGCCTAATTTAGCTTTGAAGACCAACAATAATGGATTTTCTCTGTTGCACTACTCTTGTAGCAGAGGTTACTTGGAGATAACCAAAATGCTTCTAAGGCTTCACCAGGGCCTTGCTCTGCAATATGATAACAACGGTTACACACCATTGCACTTGGCTGCAATAAATGGTAGAGCTGAAATCCTAAATGAGTTCATGTCAACGGCTCCCACTTCTTTTCAATTTCTGACTAAAGAGAGAGAAACAGTGATCCATCTTACTGTTAGGTACAATCAATATGATGCCTTCAGATGCCTGATGCAAATTTTCGAAGACACTAATCTCATCAACTTTCCAGATGAATATGGAAACACCATCTTACATCTTGCGGTCTTAGGGGAACGCCACCAGGTAAAGCAGGGTGAAATTCATTAAAATTAATGGTTGCGAACAAGGACGATGATTAAATAAAAATTACAAAAAATTATCCAAAAGTTTTGAGTTAAGAGTTTTATACTACGAAATCCAATTTTATACCATAAAATTCTTGAGATTTTCAAATTCCTTTATCTATTTATTATGTCAAAAGGACTCTTCAATCTTGTGGTATAAAATAGGGGTGCAATTCAGAATAGGTAAAACCCCAGAACAAATCAAATCAGATCAATTCTGAATCGATCTGAATTAAAATTGGATTGATTCTGGTTTCAGCTTTTTTAGAATCAGTTAATTCGGTCTGATTATCAAATTTTCACTTTTAAGAACCAATCCGATCTGAAACCCGATCCGTGGAACCGATCCAAATTCCAATCTATGGACCAATTTGTGAAATTGTCTTTTTACTTTCTTTTTTTTTTGGTAATGAAATTTTTTTTATTATATATTAAATCCAACATTACAATATACAATATTCTTTTTGAGTCTTAGTGACATAATAAATCTATAATACAATAATCCCAAAAAATAAATTTTTTTTTTAATTTTATATTTTCCTAACCCATTTAAAAATCCAAACCATTATTTTGGCCCATGTGCTGCTCCCCCCTTCCCCTACTAACAACTAGCTACTAACAACTACCCATCAATGTACATCATCTAGGAACAAAAAGGCAGGAAATCTATTATAAGGTATTTATGTAAAGTTGTGTTAGGTGAAAGGTAGGAGCACTGGTTGTAAAATAGATTTTGAAAAACCGACCTTTGAATTATATCACTCATCATAAGTAAATATTTTTATCAGCCAAATTTTGTTTATTAAATTAGAGATAACGATTACATATTAGAAACCTAAAAAATACTCCTCAAATCACATTAATCTTGAAAACCGACCTTTGGATTTAGTGATTTACTCATCTTACGTATATCCTATATACTAAAAATTATACCGATCCAACAGTTAGTTTCTAAAAATTGTCATTGTGAAAAATTGTAATTTTTTTATATTTCAAAATCTCACCATTTTTTCACTGTCAGTGTTTTCAGAAATTGACTGTTCAATCATTGTCATTTTTGGCATGCATGACATGCAGCAGAAGGCTATTCAATCCAACAATAAGTTTTGCAATCAATCCTACTAATAAAACCCAACAAAGCTTTGCTACCCCAGAAGTTCTAGTGGGAGTGGAATAAATCTTAGAATATTCTTCCATTATTATGTGTGTGTATGCGTATGTATATATTTTAATTAAACTCTTCGTTTCGAGTTTGTTCCAGTTAGCAGACTACATCATCAATAAAACAACAGTGGGCATCAATTATCAGAACTACAGAGGACTTACAGTGCTTGACATTCTGGACCAAGCTGAAAGCACTTTGGAAATCCAGCATCTAAAAGACTTGTTAGAGAAATCCGGGGGCAAGAGAAGCGTTGAACTTCCATTTCAAACAGCGGGGGCAGAAAAAATCAATCCCCTGCCATTTGCAAGTCCCAGAGATGAAAACTTTGAAATGTCTCTCAATTCCAAGTTGCATCGTGAAAAGCATGGAAGCCAAAGATGCATTAAAGAACTAATCAGTCGTCATAAAATTCGTGGCAAGGCGCAATGTGAAATAGATATAGAAGCGGTAAAAAATACCTGGAACACAATTATAGTAGTTGCTACTTTGATAGCCACAGTTACCTTTGCCGCTACCATAAGCCCTCCTGGTGGCGTCTACCAGGATGGAGCACTCAAAGGACAGTCAACAGTGGGCAAAACAACTGCTTTTAAGGTGTTTATAATAAGCAACAATATTGCATTGTTCGCATCTCTCTGCATTGTCATCATTTTAATCATTCCCTTGGGGATAGAAGCAGTGATGAAGCTACTGGGGATTGCTCAGAAGATCATGTGGGTGGCAGTGTCATTCATGGCTACGGCTTTTGTAGCAGGCACATGGGGGATTATCCCACAGGTGCTCGAGGCTCTGCAATCAATGGATGTGTGGGCTATGGGATCTGTGTTTGCTTGTTTAGGGGCTATGTTGGCTAGACACCGGTTGATGAAGTTGAAGTGGTGCTGAGCAAGTATGATCTGGCTCAGCTTTGATTTGGCCTTTTGGCCAATGTAAATTAAGTGTTTTGAAAAACCGACCGTTGGATTTAATATTATTTCTATGTATGACAGGCATGCCAAAAATCACAGTGATCTGACGGTTGATTTATGAGATTCAGACTGTGAAAAATTTTAACGAATGTACATCAAATACATACTGTTAAAGTATTTCACAGTCTGTATCTCATAAATCGACCGGCAGATCTCTATGATTTTTGGCATGCCTATCATTCATAGGAATAATATTCAATCTAACAGTCGATTTTTTAAAACAGCTAATTTACATTGGCCAAAAGGCCAAATCAAAGCTGAGCCGCACCATACTTGCTCAGCAGCCAAACCAAGCCCGGGTGGAAATGGCTAGAAACAGAAAATTGCAAGCTGATCGATCTCAAAACCAAAAACCAGTCACATAAACAGCTCCTTTTTGCTAGGATATATATTATGCATACTGATCGAGTTTCCTGCTACACAGGACAGAGATGTGATGCCATTTATTCTAGGAAATCCCTCAAGCCTGCCTTTCAAAGAACAGCAAAATAATCCAGCAGGGTCTCCTTTAGGATTGACGTACAGCTTAGTACTTTGTGTGTATTTTCTAAAGCTTAATTTGTTTGATCAGAAAATATATATTTATGCATTCTGTCATAGCTTTTTCTGTAGAAAACTATTTACCTGTAAGTTCTTTGAATTTTCTTTCATCGCCAAGCACCTCTCTTTGACTAAAAATTAATGAAGCCAACCCAATAATATTTCTCCTCTGGAGTGAAATTTTTGTAAACGTCAAAACATTGCAAAATTGGTGGCACAATATAAAAAAGAAAATTTTACGGCAATGGACTCATGTGTTTAAAATATTACGTCAATAGATCTGGTTTTCAAAATATATAATTACGTCAATAGACCTATGAGTATTTTTTTGGATGAAAATATCCTCGTAACGGTCAAAAAATTTGAAAATTATTCAAATTTTGTTCATAATCCCTACCATAATGCGTAATCCCCAAAGATTACATATAATTCTCAATCACCACATTAACAAATAATTCCAATATTAATACATAATCCCCAATCCCCAACCGTGTAAAGAATTCACAACTTCACTAATAATCTCCAATCGATCATTATCTTGCTTTTATTATCTTACTTTTATAAATCAAATTGGTTAATTTTAAAGTCACGTCAATGTTTTTTAATTATAAAAAATATTTAGCATATAATCCCTGTAACAACAAATAATCTCCGATCCCCATACCATCATAATTTTTGTAATAATGAGTAAATTTGCAAAATCAATAAGTCGATGCACTGTGATGCACTGTATTTCAATGGTTATTTGTTTCCCAGCTTGTTGCCATATTTCTTAAATTCTTCCAAATCAATAATCGATGCCCTGTGACATACAATATTTCTCAAATTACACACCTTAAAATGATAAATGTAATGATTTTTTTTTTTCTGATCCAAACAGAGCAACATTATTGAAAATTTGCAGTTTCTTTAATAAGATGGTTTTTGAGAATTAGCCTTCGGGGTAAAATGAAGTTCCTAACATCTTCACGAATTTGCATGTCAAAGACGAAAGGAAAAATACTAAGTTTAGCCCTTCCTAGCTAGTCCTTGTCCAAAGTGGATTATCGAAAAAGGATAATTGAATCGGTTAAAAAGGATAATAGTCTTGATTTTACGTAAAAACTATTGCGTAATTGCCATGCACATTCATTAAATTTAATGAATCCAAGCATATGTTTGCATATTATCTTGGCACTTTTACGTTAGATTTTTTAGCATTGCAACTTAGAGGGTAATTTTATTATCAATATTATCACATACAAAGTCAAAATCTTTGATTTTTTACATAAAAATCTCCGTGCATGTCTCATGCAATTATTTATGAACAGAGCCAGCCCTGAGGGTAGGCACAAGAGGCCGTTGCCTCGGATATCATATTTTTGTTCAAGTTTTGGGCCATCAATTTGGGCTTAGTATATAATATATCATATATGATTACAAAATAAATGAATAATATACTACATAAAAGAATGAAAATATGAAAATGTGTAACAGTTTGGGGCAGTTTTAATTCTGAGTGTGTGACCTAACACGGTAAATGTGAAATATTTGAATAGAAATATGGTCTCATTATAAGCTTATAGCTGAGAGGAATTTAGATGATACTTGACCTATAGGTATGATTTTTTTGATTTTCAGGTAATTAGATAAAACAATAAACAATATTTTTACATTTATATATGTTTATACGTCTCCTGACTTGTATAAAGTTTTTTTTCCTTTTTTTTTCCCCTTTTTTTTCCTTTTGGAATGCAGAAAAAGAAGTCAGTTATGTTTTAGTAATTGATGGAGATAATGATATTGGTCCTCTGTTATGTTCTACTATTTAGCCTCTATTTTTTGTTGTTGCATTTTTCTTTAGAATATGATTTTTGTTAATTTCTTGGTAGCATTATACTATGTTTGTTTGACACGTATGGAAAATAGAGTTGAATTATTATCATTTTAATGGGAATTATATTCAAGAGTTGTAATCAAATATGATATTTTTAAAGAATAAAAAAGTCACAATTTTTCTCTCTAATATTTTTCAAAAAATGACCGTTGGATCACTGTGATTTTTGGCAAAAACAAAATTCATAACCAGTTCAATTAATCCAATGGTCAATTTTTTAGAATCCGCTTTGCATTGAGCCCTATGGAGGTTAACTTACGCAAAGTTGCATAAGGTGCACCTTATAATAGAAGCTCTGTGTGTGTGTGTATATTTTGTAATGATAATAGGATGTCAGGATTAGCCTATTGAAAACCCGTTTTATGAATTGATTATCGTAGGTTTTACCTTATGAGAAATTAAGATTCGAGAACTAAAATTTTACATGCAAAATTCTTTTTGTCAATGTATAGTAGGGATAACATTTTAGGAGCTCGCCTAGGACATCCAAAATCTCGGGACCGACCCTGTTTATGAACATAAATAGATCTTTGATAAACCTAAATGCCTAATTACATGTTGATAATTTGGTTAATTTTAAGTGAAAATATTATCATATAAGGCGATTATCAAAAAATAAATAAATGATAATTACATTATCTTAGGGATGATGATACTCCAATTTTCCACGTAAAGTTGACTATACATGCTTCATGCAATGTCTTAGGGAGTTAATATAGATCAAAATATATATTTGCATGGTGATTTTACATGGAAAACTCAAGATTTAACATGTCCCCAAACTTTCTATGACCGCCAAAACTAAGGTTTTTATGATAAAAAGAGTATTTTGTACATTTTCTAAAATTACGAGGATGATAATAGTAATAATAGTAGATAACAACAACAATACGATTCTTTATGAACACTGTGAGAAAATCAGCTCAATTGACGATTGTCAGCGAGCTAATTAAGTTGCAAGGAGTGTAAAAGGGGAGACATGACTATGTTTATATATCTAAATCAATATTAAAAATTTAGTGTGTTGAAACAGATTGTAAAGAACGTATAAGGTCTATATATATATATATAAAGGAAATTGAGTGCGAAATGCTGAGATACTAAAAGATTCATAAATAACGAGAACATACATGCATACATGATTAATGTCAAAGCTAGTTACAAACTCCCAACAATAAATAGACTAAAAATCTTCAATATAAATGAGTAAGTCAAATGCAAATGCTGAGATACTAAAAGATTCTGACACAAACAAAGAAAACAATATAACAAAATACGATCGATCATAACCCACAAAAGAAAAAATTAAGGTTATGGTGCACACCAAACCAAAATTATAAGGGTAGAAACCAGAGCCATCAAGACTGAAATCAGTGTCACTGAAACTTCTAGCCCTGAACTTGGAAGCGGTGATGGCGAATGGGAGTCTGGCCAGTAAGGTTCAGGTGGAGTGGCAGAGGATGGAGGTGGCTGCGAGATTGGGTGCAGAGCCATCACGTCGACGACTATTCGCTGCCCATCCTCGCAATGATCAGGAGCCCCACTTATGATGTAGAAGGGACCAGGCCTATCAAGCTTGATAACACTCTTCCCATTGTTGAAGGCAAAGATGGGCTTGCTTGTGTTGCAGTGATAGTAACCCCATTTATCCACCACAAGAACTGAGTCATTCCGGTACTCAAAAGCTGCACAATGATGTCGAAAAACAATAAAAAAGGAAAAAATAAATAAAAAATAAAAAAGAAACAACAACAAAAAATATCAGCAATGTTACCATGTAAAACTAATTGAACACCACTTTCCAATCCTCATTGTAACAAAAAAAATGACATAGAAAACAAAAATTGATCGAAAAATATTTTAGGTTGAACTCGAATCATTTTTTACTTTTCGAACTTCAAAACAAAAGCAGTTTTTTCCAATTTCCTTTGCCAAAAGCAAATAAAATCATATTTTTGATTTTATGTTTCAAAAATAATTTCACAGGGCAACCCCTCTAACTAAATGCAACCTTGAAAAGAAACCTTATGTCATTCAATCTTATCACACATGATCAAGAAATAAACCCAAAAACAAAAAATTAAAATTTTACATTTTTTTTGCTAAATTCGAGAAAATTGTAAATTGTTCTTCAATAATCTGTAAATCTAACCAAAATTTAAGCAAGCTAACAAACAATATATACTATTGTTTCAAACATAAATGCATTTAATATTACCAAAAATTCATAGCTTAGTAAAACTACAACATAGAAGTATGTTCTAATAAATTTAAAAAAACATAATAAAACAAACAATCTGCTTATAAATTCCCCGAGTTTCACGGCAAAAAAAATTTCAACTTCTGAAGTATGCATTATGCGATCTACATAAGTCAGCAAGCATTCAAACATTTTTCATTTTTGTTTTAGAAACACTACAAGAATAATTCTATAGCTATTGAAGTGAAGACAAATTCGCACTCACAGAGAGAATCTCCGACTCGAAATCTGTTCCTTGCAGCCCACTGACTATACATTGCAGTGTTGTTATTTCTGGGCACTCGCCAACCCTCACCGTCGCCAACTTTGAATTCCTCAGCGGCTGTCGCTGGCAAGTTCATGGCAGCTAGGGTAATGAAAAAAATGCAGAAGAGAGCGGAGAGAGAAGCCATGTTAGTGTTCTTCATTTTCACTTTTGAAAGGATGCTGGTGCCTGAAAAAGTGTGGTAATGAATTTTGGGTTCAGAGAAAGCTTATATACCATGCATGGAGATGTATTTGTATATAGAGATTTCAGTGACAAAGGGGTTTTGAAATTTTGGAGGGTAAACGGTTTTTTAAAAGTTATGGGCTATGGGGGTGAACGTGGCAGTTATTGGCGGTTATTAGACCGTTAGTGGGGGGACGTGTGAAGTAGTTTCAGTTAGAATTTTGAAAGTGGCATTGGGTTTGAAAATTTCGGGAAAGTTCCTGAATTTTGAAACTCGGAGAGTTTTCTGTCCAATCAGATCTTGCAACGTTATCATCTGGGGGTCACCACTACTTATCTGATGTGGCGAGGTCCACTGGAATGCTAAATGTTATTTTGTTGGGAAAGCAGCGATTCAGGTGAAATACTGAAGCATATATATCGTATAGAATTTCAGCAAAATGATAAATGCTCCTTTGATGTGGCACAACCTAATTGGATAAAAAATTTACACCTAACTGCATAAAGTTCTGAAATTTGAACCATTGACCAGTTTTCAATAAGGATTCCTTGCTAGCAATGGCACTTTTAGGTACATGTAGGGGTGATTAATGTGGGCATTAAGCTATCACCTGTCACACCTTTTGAAAGGAGAAATCATGTGAAAATTGAGAATACATCCTCAAGATAATCTGTAATCTATATGGCCGGAAAAATTACCGATTTCACTCTTCAATTAAAACTTGGGAATACTGTTACAAAATTTCAGTGACAATTTATTATGATCGGGTTGACAAGGGGTCGATTTATGGATCAAACTGCATTAGTTCTCCATAATTTAAATAAAAACAAACCCTAATGTGGATAAACGATATAAACTTCAATCAGCAAAGTACAACGGTCTAATGCTGAAAGATTGTACTGATCTGCCTCTTCTTCCATGTTGATGGGTTATCTTCAGCGTTTCATGTTGACCTCTTGGATTCAAAGTTCTCTGTCAATTGCTTAAGCTTGTCTAATATCTACACTCGACTTAATGCAAGAAAGCTGGGAACTGATGTTGCTTCATCCATGAAGCAAAGAGGTCTCCATTGCAATCAATAACAATCTTCACTTATCTGGTAAAGGAGAAGAGAACTTTGTAAGTTACCCCCTAGAATAAAGTGAATTTGAAAGAAATCGAGAGAGAGCAAATGGAAAACAAACATCACAAATTCACAATCAAGTTATTTAAGGTAATCTGATTAGGTCAACAGGGAAACTAGTATGGCTCACTTCAAGCCACCTGTTATTCACATCACAAAACCAAACTGGAAACTCACTCAAGGTTATCCTCGGAAACGATTCCAGTTTTTTTCCCTTCTTTTTCCAGCACACACCAAAGCAGAAGAATGAGTACGCCCGTCTCCATGCTAAACGTTGCACGCTGTAACTGTGGGCAGGAAACCCATACAGCGCCCCCAAAGTTTGACATAATAAATAGTAGAAATAACTCTCTCAAACCGCAATCAAATGTACCAGGAAACATGCATCTAAAGTCCCGTAATAAAGCTCTACAAAGATAGATTTAACCCTATAAGTCGGGTGGAAATGAAACGCAAAAACCAAATCTGCATGATTAAAAGCACCAAGAACAAAATTGTTTTCATTTGTTAGCCTTTTGACCTAGCATCAATCCCCCACCCACACATGCAGCAGCCGCCACCCACAAACACAACTGGGATGTTAAAAAGAAAAAAAAAAGCCGCCAAAACAAAAGGAAATTCATAAAACAATCTTTGAAGTCTAAGAAAATTATAATATCATTGGTTTCTAGATATTATTATCTAGTCATGAAATGAATGCTGAGGTTCTCTAGGAATCGTAGTAGCGATTATCAACAGTTCTGCAAATATATAATTGGTAAAGGCATTTCAGAGGTACTGATTTCATCGAAATAGCAATCTCCATAAGAAATTATGCATGTGTCCATAAAAATTAAAGTTCACTAGGATGTTATTAGCTTATTCATGTTGTCATGTTAAAGCAGCAAAGAAAGGGAACCATTTCATGTTACATTATGACAATCATAGTCACAGGTTTTTGAGATTGCTGTTTCATGTACAATGCATCAATGTCAGTCTCAACAGACTACAATACCTACATAGAACATTATTAAGAAGCCTGATGTATAAACAACAAAATAAAATGATAAAAGATTAAACTGCACCTTGCTCATACATTGCTCCCTTGAGCTGCTTCCTTCTGGTTCATCATCATTTCTTGGAACTGCATACGCTTAGCTATCCTGATATCAAGTATAGTAGGTGGAATTGGTTTAAGGGAGCCATGCATCTCAACAAGGTGAAAGAATTCTTGTTTGGTCAAACTTTTCTTCTGAACAAGGTCATCAACCACAGCGTCCATAAGCTTCCGGTTTTGCAGCAGAATCTGACATCGAAAACAGTGGTTCAAACACACAAGGATCTCAAAATATAGCAACTAAGTGCTTTTTCCATGTGATATAAGGTACCTCTTTTGCACGTTCATAACACTCGTGTACAATCCTCAATGCCTCCGTATCAATTTCCTGATGATTAAAAATTTTCATTACAAACTAAATAAGGAGTTAAATTACCGATGTGTCATCACACGATAAATGGAAACAAACGTTATTGATTTGATTTTCCACTACAGCTCCATTTTTTTTATTCTTAAAACTCCACTTTGTTAGCTTCATTGACATCTACACATACACAAAGTAGAGGACTTAAAACCTTGACTTGAAATTAGAAGCATAAAAAATGAATCCATACATTAATTTTATCTGCAACCCAGAAGTTTGATAACCCATGATGTTTCTCAGATAGGCCACCAAGAACAAAAGTCCGAGCTTCTGACCTAGCATTGTCCGCCGTCTCTGCCCAGATTGTACTCAACTGGAATATTTCAATGCGTTAGGGATATTTCAAGTGCATCAACTTAGACTGATGAAACTAGAATGGAACATGACACTGTCCAAACATCTCCCAATAAACAATAAGTGACAAACTGCCATGACAAGTATAATGCGTTCATCAGAAACAAACTGATCATTGACAAGGAAAAAAGAAAAGAATTCTAAATATATAATTAATTCAGGCCACCAAATGAATTTCTAATGTGTTCATCAGCGAACTCCATGAACTTGCCACTAAAATTCTTATAACAATCAATGAAAAGCATCAACATGTGGAGCTTTTGCTCTTTGCAGATCTCTGCCAAAATGCGAGCAAAGAAACAAATTGAAAAACACATAAAAATCAAAAAACATCCCAAAGTTGCCGTATCATTTACCTAACTTTGCTTGTTATTTCCACTTAAAAACTTTTTGTTTAAGATATATCACCCTATACATTGGTTCTTGCAAACATTTATATATATAGAGTTATATTGCTTGCAACAGTTTAATTAGATCCATATTGATATTTGCCTACAAAATATTTTTATTTCTTTTGTGTAAGAAAGTAGTATCTTGTTGGAAGTTTCAAAAAGTTAATGAGAAAGGTCAAGTTAAGTGTTGGACTTAATCGTTACAGCGTAAACAATACCTTTTTCATTACAATCTCACTCCAAGCACGAATGTATATGCATTCGTGCGTGCGTGCATGTGTGTATTATGAATCGAGATATAAGGTTTTCTTACCTGACCCTCACCATACCAAATCTCATCAGCTGCACGTGGTGCTAGTTGAACAGTGATATGATCCAAAAGGGATTGCCGACTGCATGAAATGAAAATCAATTACAGAAAGAACAGTGGCAATAATTATTCTCATGCATTTTCTAATAAAGACAATTAAATTGCTTAGTGCAACACTGCTAATCTTAAGAAGGTACTCCTCTCTGGAAAGTGAATTATCACAGTTTTCATAGTAAAATATCCTTGCTACATATTTTTCGCATTCCTGAGAATAGTTATAACCATATCTTATATATATATATATATATATATATATATATATATATATATATATATATATATATATATATATATATTGAAAAAAAATCAAAGGAATGAATGAAAAAAGAAGTTGTGATGTAAAAAAGAAGGCATACCTAAGCATTCCTTCCTTGAATTTAACATGGTCCATTTTCATTCGAACGTAACCCAATTCCCTGCCAGCTCTAGGTGAAATTGTGACCTACTTGAAGCAACTAAGTGTTAGCATTGGAAATGTTGACTGCTGAATAACCACATTTGTGAATTAGAATTGAGAACTCGAGTACGCAACATAAGAAAGTAAATATATGAAAGCATCGAGTTGAGGGTAGATCATACAAACTCAATATTCCTAAGATCAGGAAAGTTCACAGCTACTACAGCCATTGCTGCTTCATTAATTGCTAATTGCTTCCACATCTCAGGGCTCCTATCCTTTCTATCAAGCATTCCTCTTTCTTCTATTTGTGCAGCTTGTAATAAGTCATCAGTTGTAATCTGCACAAGTGCAATAAAACAAAGGTATCGACAAGTGAAATTACTACAACAGTTGTAAAGACATAATGTAGATGTAAAGAATGAACTCGAAGTCATAAAATATATAATCCCCAATTACTCAGACACAGCAATATGAGCAATTGAGCACACGTGTTAAAATAACATTGGTCACATAAATGAACAGCATAAACAAGAAAAGATGTGAACTCATATATGTAACTTATAAAATACAGTATGAAATTCCTAACTTAGAAGAACAAGAATACAAGACATACGATGGAAAAAAAATTTGTATAATCAAGTGTCCAACAGAAGGAAGTCCGGAACTCAGATTGCCCAAAATCATCCAATCGTGCTGTTTTTGGCCTAGACACGTATGGAAACATATGCAAATTCCAATCATCAGTTTAACACTTTGTCCCCATAACCACAGGTTACACCAATGATTAGTTGGCTCTAACACAGGACACAGCAGACAGGAAGACTTCTTCTGAATGTCAAAAGAAGACATGAGAAGTATATGCTAAATCAAGAGATGAGATTAGCAAAATAACACTTGCCAGTAAGTGTAATCTCAATGAACATGATTTCTTAGACAAAATGCAGAAGGAAAATTATCTCAATGTCGTTGTTGAGGTTTCTGCCCAGAAAGTCTTATCTCAGACCTTGCCTCTCATACGCTTTCACGCTTTCCTACGTTTTATCCAACATGTAAAGGCCATTCATTCCTATTTCTCCCATTTCTCAAAAGTTATCTCTTTAGTAGCTACTGAACTCAGGCATTTCACAAGGACACAAAAAACATACCGACAAATGAACAACAATGTTTTTGACAGTAAGTGAGTGTACAGGGTTTATTTCTGGCCCTTCTTTTCCTTATATTTAATGAAACATACTTTTATCTGATAAAAAAAGTATTTGTGAGAGTAAGCACTACCTCAGTCCTTGCATCACGCATCATATTAATAGCAGCAACCTCAATTATGTTGGCTAGCTCTGCACCAACCATTCCATCAGTCATACCAGCAACAGCCATATAGTCTACGTCCTCAGCCATTGGCTTCTTACGTGCATGGACCTATAACCCAAAAAATAATAATAAATAATAAATTGTAATATATACGACAAAGACAAGCCAGTACTTGAAAGTTGAAACTATAAGAATCTATAAGAAAACCTGCAGAAGTACAATATTGCAATGCCAAAGAAGTAGTATGAAATATATATGCTTGTACTAATGTTACAAGTTATGAATCACTACCTTCAGAATTTCAACACGGCCTATAACGCCAGGTTTAGGGATATAAATTTTTCGATCAAACCGTCCTGGTCTCACAAGTGCTGGATCTAGAATGTCTGGCCTATTTGTGGAGGCGATAGTGATCACGTTCCCTCTTCCTTCAAAGCCATCCAAGCACACAAGAAGCTGTTATATATTAACAACATGAAATCTCAATGTCCAACTAGAGATTTAGTCAACCAAAAGCAATATCAATAGTTCAAAATTCAAAGGAATGCAATATGCCCAGGCCAACCTGATTGAGAGTGGCATCACGTTCTTGTCCACCAGAACCCTTAATCAAACCACGCTCCCTTCCAACTGCATCCAGTTCATCAATGAAGACAACAGAAGGAGCCTAGGCAAACAAACATAAGAATGATGACGGCCTCTAGGAAAATAAAATAAAATATAAGTTGAGAAAGTAGCCAAGTTTCACAAGAAATGATGCGCGCGAGAGAGAGAGAGAGCAGAAAAGGGAAAAAGCACAAGCATTCTTGAAGAGTAGAACAAAAATTCTTGGCCCTTTCGAAACAGGAAAGGAAAAAAGAAGATACGAGTTATGCAAAAATAAAATCAGTCCCAAATTAGACATAAACACCAACCAGATAGAGCCAATGATACAACATTAAAAACTTGATAAAAAATTCGAGAGAAAAGTTAAAGGAGTGCAATGAAGTAGCTAAAGCACTTACATTTTCCCTGGCTTCTTGGTAAAGTGCTCGGACACGAGAGGCACCGACCCCAACATATATTTCCACGAATTGAGATGCAGATATGGAGAAAAAGTTAACACCTGCCTCACCAGCCACAGCTTTCGCTAGTAAAGTCTTCCCTACTCCAGGGGGACCACAAAGAAGAATGCCACCTGATAGAGCAGCATATCATAAGACATATATGTCAACTTGAGGTACTACAACACTCGCAGAGAAAATTGCTTAACGCAAAAAACGAACTAAGAACTTCAAATCTTTCAAAGTTTGACATTGCCACTAACCAAAAAATGGGGAAAAACAAATGAACTCATTATTGGGATGGATCACAATTCACAAGTATCAGTTTTAAGGCGCATATATGACCTTTCACCCCAAACAACTACATATATAAAACAACTAAGTATGCACCTCCGATGCCTATCTAAATTATACAAGACAAAGTGTTCATATTAGAAGTTCAAACTACCTTAAAGATATCAAACGAGTTTATGCAAGTTTAGAGAAATCTGACCTGGTATTTTCACTCCTCGCCTACGGTACATTTCTCCATGGGTGAAAAACTTCACAATCTCCTCAAGCTCAAGCCGAATTTTCCCAAGCCCTGCAACATCTGTAAACTTCACATCCACACCCCTCTCTAAATACTGTGGAAGCCTCTTATTATGTGCCCGACGAACCCGAGCACCAGACTTCATGAACTGCATAGCAGCTTTCATATAAGGATTCTGCTCACCTCCCACTCCCTCTGTCTCATCTTCTTCAACCTCAATCCCATCCATCTCTCTCTCTAACTCCCTCATTTTCTTTTTCTCCTCTGCCTCCGCCTTCTCAATCTTCAATCTATCCTCATAATCCTTCTTCTGCCTCCTATAGCTAAACACCACCGTCCGATAGAATATAAAGAAGAACACTAATCCAAGGGCAGTCGCCACATTTGAGTCCCTTGCCAAATCAGCCCACATAATAGCCATACTCTGATAATTCCTCCGTGCTACACGCAACGATTCCTCGTATTTCCTCTTCTTCACCTCCCTCTTCTTCCTCCTCTCCTCCTCCTTCTTCTGCACCCGCATTGCTCTCTCAATCATCACCCTCTCCTCTATCATTCTCCTCAACTCATCCTTCCTCCTCTTCTCCAGCTCCTCCCTCATTCTCTTCAACTCCAGCGCCTTCTTCGATATTGGCTTCTGCTTAAATAACCTCACCATCCACACCGGTACCCTTGCCAAGAACCCCAAATACGGCACCGGTATCTCTGGCCTCTTAATTGGCGGCGTATACGCATTCACACACAAAGAATCAATCTTTAACTCATCCCATGAGTCCCAAAACTTCTTATTACCCTCTATCGATGGCAACACCGCCTTCAAAACCCTAGAATCTTCTAAAACGACTAAAACTCCTTCTGGGCGTTGCTTTAAAACGACACCCGGAGGCTTTACGATGTGTTTGAGCTTACCCTGGCTCTTCAAATCCAAAATATCTGTATAGGCAATACGATCAGCAACAATTGGCAGTCCGCTAGACCATGATTTTAGCTCTTCTGGGGTTAGGGCTTCGGTGGTTCGTTTCGTGGGCCGTTTCAGTTTTGCGGCGATAGAGGGTTGAGGGAGAGAAGCGGAGACTACAGTTAGGGTTACGGAGAGTTGGAGTAATGGGACGAGGGTTTTGTTGCGAATTGGTTCGTCTTTGTCTTCATCTTTGTGGGGTTTGGGATTGTCGGAATTGCAGGAGATTGGTGGGTGTTTTGTGGGTTGAGGTTTGGTTGGTTTAGAGAGAGAATGAAAAGAAGGGAAGATTGAGGAACTGAGAAGGCAGTGATGGGCCATGGAAGTTTACAGAGAAATTGGAAGTGTATGCACTACTACATTGTTGAATTCATACGAAAGAGATGAAATGGATACGGCTGAGGTAGCAGAGGAAGGCGCGGAGGAAGAGAAGACTATTGTATCTATCGATTAAACCGCACGTCCGCACCGTGTGGATGCCGCTCCATAAAACGCACCTTTTTTCGGATATCTCGGACAAATACTAAGAGCTTCTCGGACGGCATTTGAAGTGCGATTATAAAAATTTGTCATACACTTAAAAAAATTATTTCAATGGACTGTTATTCAGGGTGTCGAATTTTGACATTAACAACCCAATTTGGCACCTCAAAATTTGAGGTCACCTTATACTTTTCTTTTTAAAAGAATAAAAATACCAAAATATGACACTAATATATTGTGGAGTACAGATGTTAAAATTTGGCCTTAATGTCATTTGGGGATGCTACATGAATGCATTCAAATTTCTCTAACACGTACAAAACTAGATGTCCATGCAATATGGAGTGCTAAAATTTTGGCATTAACATTTCAAATGGTACGAATGTAATGAAAATATCCTAACACATGCAAAAAGCAAAACAAGATGTCCGGAAACGGCTTTGTTTTAAGAATAGAACTGCTTGAAATGGCTATTGGGTAGTAAAAATTGCAGTCCTATGCCGTAATTGGAGGCTACTTTGTGTTAGTGCTGCTCGATCGAAGCTCAGGTCAAGTCAAGTTGTTGGTATATTGGTCATGTTTCGATTTTTCCATTTATATTAGATTAATGGGTCACTAGTTATTGCTTATTGAATGATAGCAAAGCTTTGAAGAATGCTTTTTAAAGAAACATATAATGAGAACATGATTAATTTTCATCTATTTTAGTGTTGATCTCTTCGACAAAGCCCATCAAATGCCGGGCACAATTTTTAAGTATGCCATATAGATTAAAAAAAAAAAAAGGGTGTGACACTGCTGGTTGCTGCCTCACTGAGTATGAGAATGGCTGCTGCCAAGAACTCAATGGGAAAGATTTGCTCTCTGCAAGCACAGTGCAAGGATTTCTCTTCCATAATTAGTTGCCATGATTAAAATAAAAACAAAAAACACAAATTATGTAGATCATGTAGGACCTCTACTGCACATTTCACACTGACCGCCGTTTTCACGATTTATTTCAAGAAAACACATGATCAACCCGAAGAGATCACTTCTCCAGGCCAGTCAGTTTGAGCTAAAATCATTGCACGACCATTCCTCGAGGGATTTAAGGAGGAATTTAGTCATCAGTAATAAAATATAGAACAATCATCCAACACCATACCAAAATGCAGAAGCCATTTCAGTTGTTTACAACATGCAGTCAGTGCCCTACTGAAGGAGGGAAAAAAACTCCATTGATAGAAATACTGACTACTTGAACAAAAAGGATGCAGCAGATGTTTCCGGAAATTCATATATATTCATATAGGATGGATGGATAAGATAATGTTAAGTGGGACTGCAAGAAAAATCAGTACTTGGACAGCCAAATTACATGGAGAATTGCAGAGGTGGCAAGCAAAAGGCAGCTGATGAAAGTGAAAGCTATTGAGGCAGCAACATGGTCACAGAAGCTATGCAATGGCTTACAGAAGTTCGGGAGAGCTGTATGTCGGATTCCCGTACGGTTCAGGTTGGTGACCCCTGATGCAGCTGATCCAGCACTCATCATTGCATATGCAAACGCCTGCAACAAGAAAATATAATCAGCCCCACCTTAAAAGGCACCAGTTAGCTACAAGTTCCCCCCTCAGCATTCTTTTGCTGCAAAATCTGGGTCCTCGTGGTATGTAGGCAAACATGTTAAAATCTATACCATTCAGGTCTTGAATAGGCTCATTCAGCACATCTATATGCTTGACCCGCTTCATCATATTAACTCATAAATAGGCATGGGCAATGCTCGAATGTCTAAATTCAATCAGTTAGTTGAACACAAAATATATATGAACGAATGCATTTATATTAAGAATAGAATATTTATATGAATATCAGAAAGAAACTGTCCTTCTATGCCTCTGCCATCCACAGTATGAGTGTCATGTCAGTGGACTAATTATTCAAGGCTTTATGATCTCTATATATGCTACTGAAACAATACTCATATTTGTTCAAATGGCCTCAGTTAAAAATTTCAACAACATTTTACTGGTATTCACTCATATATATTTTCAACTTATCAAAGGAATGTATTAAATAACAAGTAGAGACATCCTTCATGTGATCGATCATATTTTGAGTAACGAGCACACGTGCATGGCTTGAATCTTGAAAATAAATTTATTTGTGTTTGGTATCAAACTGAACCACAAACAAGTTACTACAAAGTACAAACTACTGATGTAGAACGAGGAACTCGGACAAATCACAGCTATTGGAAGAGTCTTATTGTTATATTTGTAATTATCATTGTTTAAATGTTTTAGTTTCGGCCTTTATTTTCTTTTCTTTTTTCTAATTTTTAGGGTTTTGAGTTCTTATAGGAGACCATACTAGGTAGAGTTAATTTTAGCATGCTTCAAGTATCATTAGGAAGCCCCTATAATAGGATACCTTATGCTTTCTGCTACGTCAACTATGCTCATAGAACATGGGGACTGAGACAACAAGACGAAATATGAAAAACGCCGTTCAAGAAATGTGCTTTTGTTCAGGATAACTACTTGTGGTGGTTGGTTCATGAGGGAAAAAAAATATGTTTATTGAAAAGTCTTGGGAAAGAAGAGCATATTTTACCTGATCTCCAGCAAAAATAAGCCAAGCATGATTCCGAGAAGGAATCACCGGAGACTTCCTCAGCAGCCTTAACACAGTAATAAGCAATTGAAGCACGGAGTGAACCAGGACAGCTGCCGAAACTCCAACCAGATATCTGGCCACGAAATAAGATTAATAAAACAAAACAGAAATTCAGGGAGACAGATTAAAATGAAGTCATAAAAATACATATAGTTCAGCACAGATTTGCATAACAACTTTTCAATTTTAAAAACTCATGTCTAAACTCAGTAATGCCCTTAAACAACATCAAATAATTCTCGGTTCAAAATCACACTGATCAAATGAACTCTACCTAACCATCCTAAAAACTAATGCTATAAACACAACTTACCCATACCACATGCCCTTACAAACAGGGCACGCTATCATTTCTCCATTTCATTTGCAAGGGAATGATAAGAATCATCTCTTTAATTCCAAAAGTATCCTTCCCACCATAATTAATAGACATATATAGTACAAACCATTTATGAGAAAAGCATTTTCCATATCTGTGGAGGTGAACCATATATATAATATATCATTCTGTGGTCCAAATTACCAAATCATTTGGAAATTAGCTAGCAACAACTATCTGATACTTAGTATCCTTGAATGTTCAGTCTAATCCCATCAAACCAAGTTTGGTCTGTAAAACAAAGGCCACTGAATTGGACCAACCACAACCCTAAACCCCAAACCCAAAAAAAAAAAAAAAAAAATCTTCACATATAGGAATTGAACAGGGTCTAAATGAAACAATACTGTTTACAACTCACCATCCTGAAAAATCACTTCTGTAATTTTGTTAGAATTTATATACTCATAGTGAGCTTCCATGACCATGTCGTTACAACCAAAGGACATAAAGGGCAATTCCATGCATCATCAGGTACATAGAAGTCCAATAAAAAATTTCACTCACGGGTCTGTTTCTATTCATTCCTCCTTTGGTGAAACTGTTTCTATTCATTTAAATGACATGAAAGTGGAACAGACTAAGAGAGTGGTGCCCCCAAAAATTATTGTTGCCACTCACTCATAAACACCAAACCCTAAGGGTAATATCGTAAATAAAAAATTTCACTGAATCAGTATTAAAAAAAAAAAAACCACAAGGGCCACAGCATAACAATAAACACCGACAACACCCAATCAATTCCAAGTTCATTAGAGTCAAAAACCCAGTAAATAAAATCACAATCAATAGGCATTTCAGTCATTAAAAAACAAAATTCCACCATAATTTCCATGAAAACATAGAGTAAACACATTTTAATAGCTGAATATCCAATATAAAACTTTTTCCCCCTATCCAAAAACCTCATGTCCGCTGTAAAGCACTTGTACCTTGTGCTAAAATATGTTGTACCCTTTTTTTTATTCCTTTAATTTCGGAGAGAAAATCATTTTTTTCATGGTTTTTTAAGGGCATTTCTGTAATTTTGTGAAGCTGGTACTGAGCTTACTCGAACGAGTCAGAGAAGGACCACTTGGAGTAAACTGGGAGTTGAAACCCGTAGATGGAGATGGTAGCAGCTTCCTTGGCAGTAGCCATGAATGACAGTGCTGTCATGGAAGTTAACAAGCATAACAGCCGTAGAATGACGTGCATGACGTCACTTTTCCGGCAAACACCATTCCGGTGGTCGGGCCTCGGCGTTACCAGCGGCCCACTCATTGTCCCCATCTCTACAGCCGCCGCCACCTTCGCCTCCTGCATCTGCATTCCAACCTCCGCCGCCGCCGCCTTTCGCCCACTCATCATCTCTCCTCTCTCTCTCTCTCCAGTGAGTTTGGGGCGTGTGGTTCTCGAGTGTGTAAGAGGGAGTGATTGGAGGGGTTTTAAAACTGTGGAGAGAGAGAGAGAGGAGCGTTTGGTGTGGATGACAGTACCCGATTGAGGAAAATGGACACGTGGCTTGGATCGAGTGGGGCAGGGGCAGTGGGCAGGGCCCGTGAGTGAACAGAATTGATGCTTTGTTTTTGTTTCCGGGAATTTACACAAATGGGACGAGTAAAAATGCTCACACCATCACACTACAAACACAATTCACAACATATCATAAAAGAAATGGCTTTTTTTTTTTTGATAACCGGGTGTCTGGGCTAACTTACGCGCACCTCGACTAATCCTGGGGCCCTGAAATTAATGACCGGGTAAGCCCTCCAGTGGCCCCAAGAATTTAGCACGAGTCGAACTCAAGACCTCCGCTTCTTAAGGCGTGGTCCCTTGCCAACTGAGCTACCCCGGTTAAAAGAACATGGCTCTATTTGTATGATTCATAGAATTCCTTTCCTATGAGAAATTCCAACTATTTCTAATAGAGAATTACTTCTTAATTCAAATTGGATCCTACAATTATTAAATTCAACTGATTAAGAAAGTTTGAAATGCATGCTGGTAAATGCCAACGCAATTGGGTAGTGACTAATGATATTAATGTTGAAGCCATCGGATTACAAAAAAAAATGGCAGACTCTATAGACCTACCACGTAGTCCAATTTGAAGTTTTTAACTTGGTGAGCATAAAGCCATAAGGACTGGGGAGCAGACAGCCAGACACTCGCGTGCTCGTGAACACAAACTTCCCTGACTCCCAGGTGACCCAATTTTGTCCTTACCCCTTTTCAGACCTAAAAAAAATCGATGAGTTAGAAATTGATTTGAACCAATTGTTCACATTCTCCTACACATTACTGAAGAATCTAAATGAAATTCCAAAACTCCCTCAACAGCAAGCAAGGCTGTGAAAAAATTAAGCTGAGTCTTCAAACCTTTGAATAATACTACTCTCCTGTTATGTCACAAAAGGGCCCATCCAGCCTCTAACCTTTTCTGTGAAACTAGAAAAAGCCAAAAAAAAATTGAGCTGAGTGGAATGGTAGGCTATTGGGTTTCTTAAAAACTCTCAATTTTAAATGGATCGCGGTATTCTAAATTCTTAAGGCGCGTTTAGAAATTTTGAAAATTGAACTAAGTTGAGTCCAATCCCTGTCATATAAATAGTTTCTAAATAAATGAATGGCTGTATCCTAATTTAAAACAACATTGTTCATACTTCCACACTAATTGCCATGGAGGCTCTAAAGTGGCAGCCACGTTAGCTTTATGTCTATGCAACAAACATCTATTTTACCCCCTCTTGTGGTAGCTCAGTAGTACTGGGAGGACTTGTTACGAACCGTAAATCCGAAGATCACGAGTTCGATTCCTCACTAGTGTAGTTACTCCGCAACCTAAACGATGTGCAAGTCAAAAGGGGTGTCTTATACATCCAGGATTATACCTTCCAGAAGTTGTCACAAAGTTGTCTTGCCTTGGTGAAGTTCCCTCATATCCAAAAAAAAAATCTATTTTTAATTTTTCATTCATTGAAAAAATTAAAATAACTTGGGTACGTAATTTTTTTTAAAAAAAATTAAAATTAAAATTAAAATTGTTTAAGATACCATATTGAAAACTCCATCAAAGTACAGGGTACTAAAGTGCAATTAATTCTAATTTTTAAATAAATCTGCTTAATTTTTTGCACAAGACTAAAAGGATGTATATGAATCTTTATTTCAAAATGAATTCGATGTCACCTGCTAGAAGCAGTTCAAGCATTTGCCATTGTTGAAAGAAAGCAAGTCACATAAGGAACATTCAGCGAGCATTAAATCGGTTATAGGGAGTGCATACAAATAGCTTACCTGCACACCAAACATCAAATTTATGAACCTGAAGGTAGCACGCATCATAAAAACTCTAATTCAAGTAAATGAAAAACAAGCAGGCACAGATGCAAAAGCATACACAGACCATTAGAACTTCAAATAATCGGATCATTAACACCATCCACCATGTGGTTCACATCACAGGTAGCATTTAAGCCCACTGTCAAAAGAGCAAGTTCTCATTTCAGTTTGAGGCCATATAGCTTTAGAAATCCTAAATTTGCGGATGTAATTCCAATTACAAGCCGCACGGCTTTCAAATCATGAATTTGATGAGAGAGAGAGAGAGAGAGAGAGAGAGAGCACCATAAACTTGCTATTTCCATCATATCTAGTCATCAAATTATGGAACTTATACAAAGACATATACAGGGTAAGTTCTGAACTAAAAGAGATCAGAAAATCAAAGCTACTCTACAAGGAATTCACATACATAGTTTTATCAAGCTAATGATGGGTTGAGGGGGGTTGTGGTTGGGGGGAATATAAAAGAAAATTAATCAGCTAGCAAAAGGGCACCCGCATGAAATTTAATTTACTCACATTTTTTCAAGAAATACGAGACATCTAAGTAATACAAGTAAAGAGATCTATTCATTTCTACAGTGTGTCACACGGGAGGTTTTGCAAGAGTTAAGTAAAGATCAGCAAGTGCATTATAGATTAATAGTTTCTGTTCATGCAATTGAATACAAGAGAATTAAACTAAATAAGTAGCTACTTATCATGGGTTAAAAAATAAAATAAAATAAAAAAACAAAACAAAATGTAACCGCACAATCAGGCATGTGAATCCTGAATAACAAGGACAATATCCAGATATGAATAACCATAGCCATCTTCAGATGATATACAAATAACTAGAATTGTGTCGGTATATAATATAGTTTTGATATCAATCTAATTCTTCATTTATGTTTCGCTCTTGTAATAACAAAAACACCTAAATGTTCCAAAGACATTAGTCACATAATTGAATGACCAGTGTTCGGTATTCTTACACAACCAACGTTACCACACCAAGAAATGAACGTTTTCCAACTCGAATGACTGGTATTCTGAACTGTTGTACAACTTCCATAAACACAACAAATACAAAAATAATATTTCTCAATCTTGCTGCCGAATTTTTTAAAACAAGGGCTCGAACCAGTAAAAGCTATAGAGGAAAAACTGGCCTGAGCTGAAAAGATGTACTGAAACCCTCAATTGTATATTGAATACAGAGCCTTCTTCTGGAAGAGTTGATTATATATTTGCTGAGAACGGGAGAGCGAAAAACCAGTTGTGTCAAAAGAACAGCTCACCTAAACGCCAAACATCAAATCCATGATTTTGGACACCACAGATTTTGCAGGGGAAGCAATGGCACCTCCCGACTGTCGTGCCGTGTTACTGCTATTTTGAAGATAGTAGGAGCGAGGAGAAGCCTTCAAAGCATTCAGCTCTGAGGTTCTACCAGATGGTGGAGGTGGTAAAGTCATGAATCCCTGATTGTTAAGCCTTTCATTCAGAGCCTGGCGTTGCATCGGATCCAATGACTTCACACCTACAATTAGAACTCCATTTATTTGCATCCCATTTTTGCTGAGGGCTTTGTGAGCATCAGATCGATTCTGCACCAGAAAGAAAGTAAACCAATCAATAACTGGCATTCAGTTAGGCCACATAATGCCAGTTCACTCATAATTACGTCCCACATATATGATTGTTGGCTAGAAAAGGGCACAAATTGTGCCCAGTACAGTGAATCCCGAAGGATGAGTGCCTTATAATGACTAATGAAGGGGCAACCACCTTGACTGGGCACACATCAATGCCACATGGTAGACATCAGATGAAACAAAAGAGCTTAAGCCAAAGTTACAAAAACAGAACTTCACATTCCTTTCATCCCTATTGTATATGTGCTTGATATAATAAGACTAAATATAATAATAATGGGGAATTAACTAAATGACTTCATCTTCTATTAGTGTGCCTAAAGTCCTAAACAATTAAATATTTACCTGAAATAATGTAGATAATTTTGGATATAATTTCTATACAAAAGGTATGGCCGTGAAGCCATGTTTTGGGTTTTGAATATTCACAGCATAAATAAACTTGTCCCTGGATGAGTTTTGTCATTTAGAAGTGGCAACAAGTTGGGTCAGGTTGAGCAATTAGTATCTGCAACGCGCCAATGCGATCCAAGCCAGCCATTTATAACAGGGCTAAAAAATGATGACCCAAACTAAATCCATTTATCTGAATGGGAGACATGCAAGTAAAATAAAAAGACAATGGCCAAACTTTCTTGAATATTTGGGGTATTTGCAAATATGAAACCAGCTTTCAACAAGAGAAGTGAAAGAGATGGGGGTTTTTTCTCCACTTGTAGCACTAAAAAAGGGGGATTAATCAAAGAAGTTGAATGGCCTTACAACTCAAAAGTGCTAATGGAACAAAATCATCGAGAGCAGGGTTGCTGCTATTTTGCCTGCTGGCTCCCATAATTCTTCCCTTCTATGACTGTCTCTAAAATAATAGAGACTCTCTATTATTTTTACTCCCCAATTGGGCATTATTTTCCAAATAGTAACTACGACTTTCAAGTTGTACCAAAAAAAAAAAAATACGACTTTCAAGTTCTTTAACTGACAAAATTATTAAAATGCCATAAGCCAGAGAAAATATGAGAATAAGAATAAAATAAATAAATAATGAGATCATAATGAAAGAAGCATGAACAGATCACTGGACATTATGGGAAAGAATAAGAACCTGATATAGAATGTGCACCCAGTTAGCATCTCTTGGACCTGGAACATGTTTCAAAATCACACCGCATTTTTCAAACTCCCGCAAAACTAAATTCGTATCACCTGGGGAAAATCTGGAAAGAAAGATTGAAAAAAGATATTACAGGTCTAAAATGTAAATAAATGAATCAGAAAAGTACATTTCGACACTTGTATGATAGATAATTAAGAAACTATAAGGAACATAGTTTTTTGAGGGTTTAACTCTCCAATAGAAAGCTTAGAGATGGACCCTAGAAAGCTTGCTTAAATCACCAGATGTTCATGCTGTAGAAAGTATGAAACACTTATGAGGCACATGACCAACACATTGAAGATCATTTTGTCAATAAAACCGTAGTATATAGAACATATCTGGACAAAAAATTACATGATTACTTCATCCAAAATCATCCAGTAGATGGGATGGACCCATGATTTCAATGTTGTAATTGTGTGCTATACATATTCTGTGAACTATTTTCCTCTTAATGTATCATAGAAAATTGAATCTCTAGATCTAATGATTGCACAAGGAATTATTGAAATGCATAAACTGGAAACTAGCATACCATTACCAAAATGTGAAGTAAATATTTTCTCAATAAGCTGCAAAAGTTGCAGTACGAATCAAGCCAACATTTCTATGTCTTGTTTAACAAGCCCACAAGTATAAAAACTAGCTATTTTATTGAAAAATAAGTTCCTTTAATATGTATCCTTGAGTGTGCTTTTATTATGCTTTTAAAATGCACATGTGGAAAGAGACTCATAGTTGTAAGTAAAACTCTAAAACTATGAGTTCATATCAAGGTAAAATAGAAGAGTTTCCTTGATAGGTTTCAACGGTTGTACCATGGATTATGGCAATGTTTCTAAGTTTCCTTGGTAGGATTCAACATTAGATTCAAGGACTCTCAAGTCTCAACAAACCCCCCACCCCACCCCACAAAAGAAAAAAAAAGCTTGGAAAATTATTTCTCTTCTTACTTCTTAGCCATGCACTATAGACCACCATGGTCCCTAGGCCAAAGTTTTCCTACAACTATCAACCATGGGATTGAGTTGGCATTTGGCAAGGTTCCACTTGTGCAAATGGCAACAAACCTGGTTGAGATGACTACACTTAGTAAGGAACAGAAAAAAAACTAGGAGAAGCTATTATCACAGACGAGGGCTCAAAAAAGACAAAGAATTGATAGTGCATCAACCAGAGAAGTCCAGAAAGGAGGTTGCAAATCTACCATTCAAGTGGAAGAAAACATGAAAAATGTGTTTTGAGCCTATGAAGGAGTCAGAAGAAGAGAGAAATTTATTAGAGATCACTCCGTATTCAATTTCAAATACATCCAAATATATACCATCTCAAATAGATGCATCATAGCCTGGACATATTGAGATTAAGCAAGTCCTTTGGACGTCGAAGTTTGAATTTCCAAACAAAAAATGATAATAATGATATAATACAGAGAATTCATATGTGAATTAGGACTTGCAAAATGAATGAAAGCAAAATGATTCCTTAATATTGAAAAAAAGAACTCCATATGCGATATCAAAACAATCATAGAATTCATCAATGAACCTTGAGGCTCAATTAGGAGGCATTTGGATTTCCCATGGCAATGAAATCCCTCCATTATATTCTCCATAGCATTTAAAGGTGCATTACATAATTTATAATCAAGTCATTACATTACGGAATGCAGCATTGGAAAGGAGGAAAAACACAAACAAAAGAGTTCACTATAACTTATGAAAAGAAGATTGCATGAGCTCATTTCTTAAATGATTGCATATATAACTCCAATGGGAACAAAAATGGACTCATTATTATGTCAATCGCTACAGATTGATTAAACTTCATGAACATCAAAATGCCCCTCAAGTTAATGAAAATAACTTTGTCAAAGGTATTCTACCTGATAAAGAAAAAATTAAAAAAACAAAAAAATTAGCAAGGCATGCAGTCAATAAAATGATCCTGATAGCCAAATGCCTCCAGTAGGATTGTTGCTGCAAGTCCATATACTTAGAATGAGCCAAAGAATAATCCTATAATCATCTAGCATCATGTTGCTCTAAGGTTTTTAGTAAAGAGTCTTGACCCTTATCACTATCATTTGCCCGGAAAAGGTTAAGTATCTCAATCAAAACTACACAAAGAGGTGAGCAGTGTACATAGAAGAAAGCAAGACAATGCAGGTAAGGCAAGGAAGACCACCAAAGGCAATAAATAATAAAATAAACAAACAGAACAAACAATTAAAACAATACCCATAAACAGTAACCCATTCTTCCTCATCAAGGTTTCCTGTAGGCAAGCAATTTCTCTGCATCTCCGGCCTTGCAACTTCCCTAGGGGGCGGAAGCGTAATCAAAGCACCAGGCTGAACCACACCCTCAACAGGCGATCCTTTCCCCTTCTCGTCTTGCTCACTACTGCTCTTTGTAGGAGACCACCAACTCAAACTTCCCGAGCCCTGTTGAGTTTGCTGCCCACTCATTACAGTATAAGAAGTGCTCGCCTCAGGTTTGTTTTTCAGTGGAGTCAAAAAGTCCCTACCAGAACCATGGGCTGGAGTTCTCAAGTCTGATTTGATTTCTGGGGATACAGGGTAATCTGGAATCCCTGATTCAGGAGAGAAATCCGAGCGGTCTTCCAATGTAAACACTGGAGGTGGCGGCAGATCGGTACCCCCAAAATTCTCACGCCATAGCGCGGAAACCGCTGCTGCCTGACCTGGGGTTGTGAATTTCCCTCTTCGGGCAGAAACAGGTGACGCCAAATCATGGAAAAACAGTGACTGTCTTCCAGATTTGGGAGTTCTCTGTACTGTGGTACTCATAATTTCGGTATATCTGTAGAAACAACAATGTCTACACATCAACAAAGAAAAAAATAAAGTAACTAAGGAAAACCCATGAAATACTCTGTAATGTGTTCAAACAGGTGAAAGCAATAACTGTGCAACACCGAACTTAAGAAGCTGAATTTCTTAATGCTCCGTTTGATTATCAAAGAAAGGCAAGAAAAACAAATCAGATTCAAATCTTAAAATTAAGGCTAAGGCTAATACAACTATCTTGGCTTAGTTGAGATGAGCCTTCCATTTTTCAGAAACCAAAACAACATAAAAACATAAATAATCGAATTTTTTTCCTCAGCTTTCTCAGCAACCATACACACAATCTGAAGAAATTGAACTCGTTGTATTAAGCTGAATTGATTGTTGAAAGCTTTTGCTTCACATCTAGTGTCTGTACAGAAACTATTGATGGTGTGCACGATTATATCTCTAAATAAACATATATTTGCTATACACAAATACACACAAATTTATATATAGAGAGAGAGGGGGGGGTGGGGAATACCTGTGTGTTGGTGATAAACTGTGGAAGATCGGCTAGAGTTTTGAATTGTGGGGCTTTAGCGGTTTTCCCTCCCAAAATGTTGAGAGCAGGGCTTCAGAATAGAACGAAAACGAAGCCCGAAATGGAGAGAAAATGAGTAGAAACCCTAGAAGCCATACCCAATTCAAAAGCGGGTCTTCACTAAGTTTTTGAGGTTGATTGAAATGACGAAAATGACCTTAATTCTTACTGTTTTTGGGTTTGAGCTGATCACCATTCCAATGGTTATTTTCGGCATTAGAAATTGGTAGGTTGCAGAGATTTGAAATTGTTAAGTACGAATTATAAATGACATTTTGTGAAAATATTTTCGGCATTAGAAATTTGTTGGCTGATTACCCTTCTATATCAATTATCACTTGAAAAATATATACATTTTTGATATTTTTAAAAATAATGGTGAGTTTCGTTCCATTCTAAAAAAATCAGTCCAATTGAAAGATGTACGTACCTACAAAATAGAACTACAAAATTTTTCAAGGTTACGCATACTTAAAGAGTTCTAATAATTTAATATGTAATTTTAATATGACCATTCCAATTTATAGTTTCAGCTTTTAATTGTTGATAATTCATCCCAACGTTTCTTTTTTCTGTTTAAAAAGAATCAATTATACAATCCTAAATGCCAATAAGAATCGTCATTACATCGCCTGTTTAAAGATTTTGCACAAATGTTCGTATAAATTCTTTCTTCTCCTTTCTGTGTATCTCTTGTCCGGCACATAAGGAAGTATCTATTGCTCCCATGCAAGTTCTAACATCGATCTCTAGTAGAACTCAAGAAGTTGCATTTTCGTCTCTCTCTTTTTCTCCTCTTTTTGGCACATAATTACAAAGATTTATTAATTTAGGATTAGAAAATATACATGAATAAGGTTTCTATTCACAATGAATTAGTGAAGGAACCAAACTTGTCTTTGTCCAAAATATTACACATAAAGCTTAGAGAATTAATACAAACTAAGTACATGTGGAGGATTAACACAAACTAAAGTACATATGATATATGGTAACCTCTTCAGTAAAAAAGATCATTGTATCTGCATAAAGAGGTCAGGTGATAGCTAGTCTGCTAAGATTAATTGTCACACAGAAAGGTCACCATGCTTCAAATTGTTGGCCTGTTTTCCACACAACATATTGAATTATACCAACGAGTCCATCTCTAAATGAGTGTGAGAAGCTTTCAATAAACACGCGAGTTGTGATCCATACCATATTGACGTCACTTCTAGCTTGATGATAAGAAGTTGCATTTTATTGTAGTCTTTTGCTATGGAATTCCTCAAGAACACATGTACTTTAATTTCCCTTCGATTTCTTGCAAATCAATACAAAACCTTTCATGTTGAATTATTTAATATACAACTTAGGCATTGTTTGGATTTCAGAAAGACCGATCGAGTAAGAGAAAGTAGAGAAAAATATTTTCTTAAAAATGCATTGAAATGAATGACTCTCTGAAACATTTTTTAACGTTTTTCTTTACTCTTTATGAGATCCAAATATAAATTTCATGACGCCCAAATGACCTTTTATTAAAATGATAGTCCACTAATAAGTTTGTAGAAGCCATAATTAATCTATTACATAAATAATATTATGGCTTCCCTTGGTCTTGCAACATCTGAATAAGAAGCTTCAAAAAGGAGCTGAAAGGGGCTCTCTAAACTTATCTTGATCAGGGGAATCCATAATGGTAGGAATAATGCAAGAGCATTGACAAGGTTTTCCCATGATTTGAGCCCTCTCCCTCTCCCTGCACTGATCATCAGGGGTACTCTGAAGCTCATCTCCCTTTTCAACATTCTGCTCCTCCTTCTCCTTTATTGGAACAATTGCTCTCAATCCCTGCATATATGGAGAATACATACAAATTAATTAGCAGCTTATATATATCTATATATCAGTACAATCTTGGACAAGCTTTGATGTAAAATGTGAGGCTGCACTTATGTTATGTTAAGGAAGCATACCTCAGTGAATACATTTGAGGCTTCCTTTGGTTCCAACTTTTGAGCTATGTCTACTGCTGCTTCCTGCATCAGAAAATGTTGTAAAAACATAATTGTTATTAATTAAGGTTTTATGAAGCTTATAAATAGGTCCTAAAATATAAAACCCGACATAATTCAAGATCAATACTAATAAAAAATTTAAAAATATATTTTTATTTATTTATTTTTCCCAATTCTAGGTGTTTATCTCATATATTATATATAGATTTCTATCAACCTGTCGACTTTAACCAAACCGGCCAATTTTCTAACATGTTTGGATTTGCTCAACACAAGTTTAATTATAAGTCACTAATGCCTTTAGGCGAAGCCAAAAACCGGCTTTGCATCTCCAAAAAAACAGCCAAATTCACTTCAAAATTGACTTGATTTTATATGGTTTCAATTCTAGTAGTAGCTACTCTGATGATATTGATATATCACATTCAACATAACAAAGTGGAAAGTTGGGTATGCCACTTTAACATTTTTCACATACTAGAAGTAGAAAAATGCTTTGTGCCCCAACTAATGTGGCATGCCCATTCAATCAACATGCCAGGTAAAAATAGTTTTTTAAAATATCAATCTGTCATGTGACTATATGAGCATGTCAAGTTAGTGCAAATAACATCAGTACCGACTCAGATCACTTATTTTCTTCCCGACTGTTTGGTAACCAAATTTTCTTATTATTTTTCCTTCAAATATACCGGCAACCAAATATTGGAGGGCATACAAAAACGGAATCCAAGCACGAAATAATCGAAAACAAAAATATATTCGAAGATAAAATGATGGAGAGAAAAAGAAATTACCCTGGCATGGTTTAGTTGTCCCTCATTCAGTGTCCTAGGTTCGGTTTCAATGGAGCAACAAATATTAGCCATGGATGAAAAACAAAGCAAAAGCTCTTGAGCAAATAGATTGGGTTGCAGCCCATCACCACCAACAATGCTACTGCAGGCACTGGTTCTTGCATGAACATGTCTATAAATATATGTATATAGCTATACGAACAGTATGATGTTTTTATTATATTCACGGGCTCTATAATTGACTTAATTAGCTGAGAAATTTGAGGTCAGGAAGAATGCAGAAGTCTCCTATCATTTACATCCCGTGCCTGCCTCTCTTGCTCACAGACTGTACACAGAGAGAGCTTCATTTCACGGGGACAATCACCTTTTCCCTCATTTTCAATTGGGTGGTAGAGAACAGAGATAGAACAGAGAGCCATTCATCTCCATATATATATATATATATATAGTTGAATATCAATTGGTGGGTTACTTTAATTCTGTGATGGGTTATATATAGCCAATCATATGGGATCTATATATATATGATTTGATTGGTGCATTAATTGATATAAAACGATCGAGCAAGGTGTGTTTTGATATCCAATGAAAATGATCGAGCCAGTACTACTTTTTCTTCCAAAATTTACTCACTACCAAGCTTTGCCTGGGCAATTTTGTCAAATAGTTCTGCAGCAGCAAAATAAAAAAATGAAGTGAAAGAAGATTTAAACAAGTAGATGATCTGGAGCCTATGAAGAGAGAGCCCAAGTGGCATTTTGTGTAGCCATGTGCCTTCTTAGGTAATGTCAAATGTGGAGTGGTTAAAGATACACTGTCATATATATGCAATTAGTTAATGCAGCAATTAGTATCATGCTGTGTAAAGTTATTATTCTATCTTAATAATGACAAACCTGATTCTGTTGTAGGCTTGTAGCCAAAGGGAAAATGCAGAGACTTGGGGCCTATTTGGTCATGTTATCAGAAAACAATTCTCGGAAATGTGTTTTCTTAAAACAAGAAGAAATTTTGGGTTTCAATGGTCTCATTCTTTTGAACAGAACATAAAACTAAAACAACCAAAAAGTTTTCATCAAATAGTTTTCAAAAGTACATTCCCAAACAAATTTGCTTCTTGGGTTTTCTGTTTTCTGTTTTCTATGACTTGGAAAATATAAATTTGATTTTGAGAACATTGCCGAATTAGGCCTTTAAATGCTCTGCTTCTTCTTAGAGTGTACATGTACATGTACATGCTCACATAAGGAATGTAACCAACAAAGTTTTCATTTCTAAATTCATCGAATTACATTAACATAGTGGGGTTTCTGTTTTAAGAATTTAATTGACTAATAATACCAAACATATTTTACATGTGCAAATGCCAGGTTGATGTTTTTTTAACT
Source organism: Hamamelis virginiana (assembly GCA_017140935.1). Lineage (NCBI taxonomy): Eukaryota > Viridiplantae > Streptophyta > Magnoliopsida > Saxifragales > Hamamelidaceae > Hamamelis > Hamamelis virginiana. The sequence goes on along the minus strand of JAESVK010000329.1, from coordinate 388,029 downwards.
GCTTCCTGAGAATTGGGTCTCAGCCTACAGTTCTGTTGACGCATGTTTTGCTATGAATCTGAAGGACCATAATGCTGCAGCATTTGAACTAATACATTGCTGAAATTCTTATGGTTTTAAACAATTTTGCTAATTTAGTGGAGATCACCTTAACATCTACCTTGAATTGTTATATATATATATATACACACACACATACCCTTTTAATAAAGAGCAATTGCATCACCTTAGGCGGAGCTAGCAAACTCAACCTTGTTATCTTTAGCTTATTGGACAGTGCTAGCTAGTGCAAGGCTTTGAACATATCACTTTTACAAGACTGAACATTTTCATTGTTGCATTCTCTTCCTTCACAACTGGATCAAGCTGTAATCTTTTAGATAGGGAAGTAGCAATGCCCCTGCGGTTAACAAACAAAGGCGGAGCCTGGATTTAACATTGGGGTGGGCTAGGTTGAATAAGTAATTACCAAAATATTATAAAGTAAATGAAATTATGATTAATTTTTAATTTATGTCTACACAACTATATAAAGATTCGACTAACACGAGAAAATATCTATTCGAGCATTACAAAGACAAGTGCAAAGAAAAATAAAATAAAATACACTATCGAAGATGCACCCTACGGTCCTTTGAAATGAAGGTTAAGGTGAAAAAGAGGAAGAGAGAAGGATGTCAAATGAGGCAGCTAGGGCTGGAGAGAGAGAGCATATGAGAATATTAGGAATTTGGTACTTTGGGCTAAAATATTAAGATAATTTGAGCTAAACTCATTTAATGGTGATCTAATAAGCCTAAAATAAAAAATTGGCCAAACTAGCCCACCTCAGCTCCAACATGCATCCGCCCCTGTTAACAAAGTTATTGATATACATTCTTTAATTTGTACCCTTCAATCTTTAATTTACATTACTTTGTCCCTATGGGCAATTACATTGGGCCTCTATATGTTCTTAGTTTTATACTAAAGAGGAATATTGCTATATATATTATACACACAAAAAAATTCCCAAAAAATGTTCCAAATGAATTCAAGTCCTTCATGGAGAAATTTTGCTAAAATGAAGAAGGATTGGATCATCTATCACATCATATATTTAAAAATACACTTTTGGAATAAATTTTTTGGGATGTTTAACATTTAAAAAAAAAAAAAAAAATTCTAAATGAGATATTCCCACAGGAAAATCTGCCAACTTGAGCTCCAACCGAACTGGTATGCAAAAGCTACTTACGTATCAAACGAATAAAATAAAACACGACAAAGAGATCAAATTTTTAACTACATGTAAAAATTTATGTGGTTTGACCGCGTATCTACGCCCACAGATAATTCACTTTGTAAGGATTAGGGTTATAAAAATATAATGCCATTGTAGAAGAATAGAATCCACTCTATCCCACATCACCTAAATCGAAAGCTTGCTACAAAAAAATAAATAAAAAGCTTGCTACAGTTTCATATACATGTATGGGTCCTCCACCTAAGAGCTTAAACTTTTTGGTTGGAATGGAAGCTTAATATATATATAGTACCAGAGTAATATTTGTTTTTTCACGTAACAAGGTCCATATGAGTCTACTTTCTCAATCCTAAAACCCCGGCCTCAAAACAATCCAAACCCTAATCACATTCCGAAAAAATAAATTTATATTAGATCGAAAGACAATAATTTTCTCCAACCCTTCCCAAAGAAGCCTAGGGTCGAGTTGCCCAAAAAATCTTGAGGATCTAGGAGCCCATAGCCCCATACAGTACAAGCTAATTAGGCATATACTATGTAACAAATAAAGGACCTAATTCTTTTGAACTAATCTTGAGGATCGGGGGGCGGAGGGGGCATGGCCCCCTGAAAGTGGCTGGTTCCGCCCCTGTTTTTGGCCATGTGAATGGAAGGAGGTCACAGAATGGGGTTGGAGTGAGCGTGACTTCCGATCAACTTGTTTGTACCCCTTATCCCTTTTGAAAAAGGGTCCTCAGCCATTAAGTCTCCATGTTTGCCCATGACCAATATTTATTAGTCATTGAGTCCAAGTCTAATGGTTTTATATTTATGCCTACTTTTAATTCATGCTCATGCATTAGTAATTTCAATATGAAGAATTAATACTAAATGATCGAGCCATACAAAGTTACAGCTAAGCCAAGACTTATATCTCATATATAAGAAATGCTTTTGCATGCACTGCAACTGTGTCTAATAAATACAAATTCTATAATTAAATCAATTCTAAAACCTACTTCAATTCCATATATAGTAGACAAAATTACTGCTTACCAGAAAGGTCAGTAACTTTTTAAAAATTAATTTCACAACAATATAATATATAATTTATCAAAAAGAAAAAGTAGAAACATATATATATATATA
>JAESVK010000329.1:340911-371957 GCA_017140935.1 Hamamelis virginiana | reverse complement strand
TATGGACTTAAATTGAACGAAATTATATGCATGCATATATGTATATATATGAGAGGTATATTAATGGATCAGTTCTGTATATATATATATATATTACACACGAAAGTGATCTAGATCAGGCCGGAGAACATGAACATAGAAAATCAGATTGAACACAAAAACCCTAATCAATTAGTTCATATATTTTTATACATACAGACATGCATACATAAACATGTACATGTATACGAGAGGTATGAAGATGGAAATGGAACCTGGTGATCGAGGACGAAGAGGAGAAGCGAAACGACTGCGAATGAAGGAGACGAAGAAGGGAAGTTTTCTTTGTTTTTACTTTTTAGATTTAGAAGAAGAGTAATAATTCAGACACTGTGTTAGCGTAAACTTACTCGTACTTTTTATGCCAATTTTATGAGTTACTATTTTGAGGAATCTTTTAGCCTAGGTAGATGAATATGCCCAAGATCCCAAGAGGGCTGAACTAGGTTGAGCAGAGCACTAACCCAGGCATATAATTGGGCAATAAGGGTAACCCAAATAACACACCAAAATACTTTTTGGTAGCCATGTTTAGTTAGCAAGCTCCTCAACTACCCTATAAGCTAGCCTTGAAATGCCAGTGAACTAGGAATGGAACGTGAGCTTTGATTCAGTGGTCCATGTCTCTCTTTTTATTAGATGAGGTTCTGAGTTGTATTTATCATGAATGAGAATTGACTCATTTGTTATTCTCATTCCTCATTAACAACTAAGGATTAACACAACTAATATATATTGCTTGACAAATAAAAATATAATTTAGGAATGGCCATGGGCCAAATGATCCATAGCCCAATTATGGGCCTATATTAGTTTATCCTAGGGAGGGTCCAAACAGAGCCTTGGACTATACAATTGCAGGAGAGGAGATCCGGCCCTCTCCCCTCAACTCAAGGTTTAAAGACTCAAGCCCATTACCTTTCAGCTCATGAGGCAAATAGCATTACTAGAGCCCACTGTTTTATTAAGCAAAAAATAAACAATATTTTTGCCTTTTTTTTTTGCTATAAAAAAGAAATCATACTATGCTAATTTGAAAAAAAATAAAACAAAAAAAGTCAAAAAATAATTATAATTTTTGTTGAAAAATTAAATATTGTCAATTTAAAAAAAAAAATACTTTTAAATGTTCAACCAAACGGAAACTGTTTCTTATCTCACTTTTTCCAATCTCTATCTGTTACTTTGAGATAATTATTGTAAAAAAAAAATTCATACGTACTAGGTAGTCTTTTAAAAAGTCAAAAGACTTGTCTTTATAAGGTTAGGCCTAAGTTTGACTTCCATCCTTCTATGGTTAGGCTAGGCCTAATAGATATTTGCTTAAGCTTGATCATGTTGGACTTGAACAAGCACAGTGCTACTACTTTCAATGTTCATTTGTCAACTTTACTTAGAACATTACTCCCTAATATTCATGTCATTATGATTGCGCATGCTTTAATAATACGTTTCGTAATCATTTGGGATATTATATCTGCGTGAACGTCTTCTTAATAGTTTTTCAATAGGGTAATTTCATTAAAATTCAATACGGATTTAAAAAAAAAAATTAAAATCAATCTATAGTTATTCTTAATCTTTTAATACATTAGAATAAAAATGGAATAAATTGATTCTCCAATTGATATGATCTGCATCACTCGCTACATTAATTTTAATATAACATGCTACATCAATTATTATTTTAGTGCTGGATTTGTTGTTATGCATTGAATTCACCCTCTTTCCTGACTTATAATGGATGAGTGGGTCCATGAAGCTGATCTCATATCTTTCCTGTGAGTGAACAATTTCTGCATCCTGCAAGTCAAGGGGCAATGTGAATGCATTCCCATGATTCATGATTCATGTAGCAGGAGAGTGATGCAGGCCTACCTTTGTAAGGAAAAAACGAGTTAATTACGCACATCTAATAGAATAGTACGGATTCCGCGCTTCGCTAGGCTTTTCCTTCATTTTAAGTGTGCACATTACGCACCGCAAGGACGTTAGCAAACCCCTTGGGTTTGTCTCTAATCATGCTCAAATTTAGGACTTAAACACACCTGTCGGGCGTGCTGCTCCTAAAACACGCCATAAGTGTGCCGGATAAGAGCGGTGTCGCCGCCGGCGCCCATTGAATTGAATTGAAAAGGTATTTCAAATATTCTGGCCACGTCGTCATCCAGCTCAGCGTGGCTCTGTTCACAAAGTCATTTTGGTTGGGCCCCACGAAGTCCTTTTGTCGGGGTCATGCGTGTCTTCTCCCACGATCTCTTCCCACTGTCCAAATCCAGCGTGGCGTATTGAAACCGTATGTCAGCCGTATGATACACACAGGTGTATAGAGAGAGAGAGAGAGAGACATGTGCATGTCACATGATGATTATTACATGCCGCATTATACAGAAGGAATATGACGTGAAGTTTGAGGTGAGTGAGCAGGCATGGGGAGATGATCTATGGTTGTCAGCGGCATGGACGGTGGATATGATTGCACCCCCAAATCGTGAGGAGACTTGTGGGCCCATATCCTTAAGTAATTATGAACAATTTATCTTATTGCCCGCACATACATTTATGTTGGTCAACAGGGAATTCTTGCCGAGTTCACTCATTTCAACCGTGATATTCCAAATTTTATTATGGGTTATCTACACGGTATTACTGTGGACTTTGGAATAATTTCAATTTAAGCCTTAAACTTTTAATTAGATCGATTTAAAATAAATATTTGATAATATGTTTTAATATATGAGAAAATTGGAACGCCGTTTGCTTAAATAATGGAGACTCCATGCGCGCCTCACATGTCATTTTAGTTAAAGCATACATGCATGTATTCTACCTAACCTACTTTTTTTTTCACCCAAACTATTCACGTAACAAGTGGCGGAACTGAGTGCAATCCAAGGGGGGCCATGGCCCCCTGACTTTTTTCAAATCCATGTGTTATATATATATATATATATTATAGTTAAAAATTTTCAAAAATATACTACATGGCCCCCCAATATTCAAAGTCCAAAGCCTATAAGGCTTTGCCCACCCCCCCAAGATTCTTCCTGGTTCCGCCACTACACGTAACCCTATAAATTGCTAAGATTTGTTCTAATCCAATAACTTTAACCCTCAAATTGAAACCATTATTTTGTTACGGGAGGGTTACATGAATAGTTTGGGTGGGAAATAAATCACTCAAGCCATGTAGGATACACCTAGGCTCGTTTGGATGCCACGTGAAACGCGCATGGAGTCTCCATTATTTAAGCAGATGATGTTCCAGTTTTGTCATACATTAAAACGTGTTTCCAAAAATTTGTCTTAAATTAGTCTAATTGAATGTTTGAGGCCTGGATTAAAATTACCCCCAAAAGTTTAGAGCACAAAAGTGTAGATAACATTATTATTAAATAGTTTGGATTTGATCTATTTCAGTGTGCATGTACGACCTGCATTCGGACCGTTCGTGATGTACATGCAAGTAAAGTACGGATGTATGGATGCAATGCGTGCATGCACGCCACACGCACCAAATCCTAACTTCTTTATTAACAATAGTTCATAAATGTTGGTTGGGGATGAAAATATGAAAATACTATAAAAAATTCTACCTTGAAACTAACTGTGACAAAAATTAGAATGTCAATTTTAACCAACCATCCCGTTAAGTGTTAACTCTTGAATAGTTTTATAAATGATTATTGCTTATATTTTCGATCAAGTGACATTTTAAACTTTAATATAATTACTGGTAGAGCTAATTCAAATGAAGCCTAAATGATTGACTTAACCATGATACTTTTGAAAATAAAAATGCAAGAAACTTACAACATTGTAACAACAACATTAAAAGAAAAAAATAAAGTAACATGACACATCAATGGTATTGAAGAGGGTGAAACCCGGTTAATGTTTTGTCAAGCTACATGCGTCTAAAAATTGATCGGGTTACAGAACATGATGATAGGACGGATAGGGGGACTCGGATCATCTACCGTGATATCCGAGTATATTACTTCATCATGTACCCGTCATCAGAAGAACCACGAGATCGGGGTGAAGACCCCGATCAGTGTTGGGACGTTCCATTTTTGTTTGGAAGACCTGACACAAGACACGATTGATAAGACGTCTTAGTACGTCTTCAGTGTTATGATTATGAAGGTACGCCTGACACCAAAAAAGTACGAAATGATTGCCAAGGTAAGGCCACTCTTAAATGGCCACATGAATAATTCACGCAACTTTAAATGGGATTAGAAGTGAAATGAGTGGATTAAGTGACTAAACTATTGAGATGATCACCTCCGTACAAACGTTAGATCACTTCAAACAACTACATAAGAGTACAACTCAAGAAGATTCAGGAACGTTCTCACACTCCCAACTTGTTTTTCTCATTTATCCTATCATCTCTGATGTCTAACTTAATCATTGGAGCTTAACAGATTGTCACCGCACCGGTGACCGTGATCTAAACAAACATCCATTCGAATCATCCCAACTTCAAGTTTGATCCATTTTCCACTAACCATATTTCGGCATCATCAAGTATAATGCCCAAGGCTCCTTCATCCCAACCTGTTTTATAGATTCGGAAAGTGAGATCAATCCATTTAATGAAACACCAAAAATAACAATAAAATTAAATATTCATTTATGGGTCAAGTTCATAAAAGTCAAAGATAAATGGAGGGAAAAAAAGTGTAATAAATTCATAATAAAGAGGCTGGGGTTTGTCTGTCTTTTTTTTTTTTTAAATAATCAATTAAAAATGGTTATTTCAATGAGTCTTTTAAACTTACCAAATGCCAATATTTCAAAGAATTATTTCTCCAATTTTAAAATTTAAAAGAATTCTATAAAATTGATTTACAATTTAGAGAATTTAACAAGTGGAATCTTTTAAATTTTGGTTTGATTTGGACCTTACTTTCAAGGTCGATCAACCATTAATGTCAGTGATTGTTAGAACTTTGTCGGACATATGTATATACTAGAAATCAAAACCCAAACCCATTTCAATTATTATATGAAACCAAATTTTGTGTGTTTGTTACTTAGTTTATCGAACACCTTGATAAGGCCATTAATTTGCTAGTCACCACCATTGTCCCCACCAACTTGACAGAGGTCATCATACCTGCACATTCATAATCACCACATCGCGGCTAACTTATGGACCATTGCCCTAATTGAGTAATTGTTGCCACTTCCATCACATCCCTTAACAATATACCATGCACCTTTCCCATCGTTACCTCACCTCTAGCTTCTTGATAGTATATATAACTGCCACCACGTCCACAATTCCTATAAAATCCTTCCATCCTTACCGTCACCTTCATTCCTCTGTCCCTCTCCGTGATATAGTATATGAGACCCTCCTCTTTATATAGATAAAAGGTTTCTCTCTTTTTGCCAATTCATAAATATCTACCCCAATCAATCTCTCTCTCTCTCTCTCTCTCTCTATATATATATATATATATATATATATTTGTTTTTTTATGTGCTTGAACTCCAAATTCCTCTACGTATAACTAAGTTAGAATCAAGGTTTTTTTTTTTTTTTTTTTTTTTTTCTCATTTTTATTTTGGTCGTGTGAATTAATCAATACCCTTCAAACACTATCTTTTGAATAAATATTTTCATAATATAAGTATAATTTTCAACAAAAAAAGTAGATGCCCAAATTATTATTGCAACTGCTTAATCTATTTCATACACACGATACATTGACACCATTTTATATATAAGGTGACTTTATTCCTTTCTTCTTCTTCTTCTTCTCCTCTGTTTTTATTTTTTTTTTAGGAAAGAAAGCAAAATCTAAAATAAATACACATACAACACACCGCACGACACATATGTATAAGTTTTATCTGAACACCACATTTTTAATAGTCTAATTTTTTTTTTTTAGTTTATTCAAAATTATATTTTAAAAATGTTCATTTTTTTTTTAATATTCAACCGTGCTATAGTAATAAAATAGTAAAATTAAAATCATTAAATTTTGTCACCTCTCCTTTATGTCCAATAATAAAAATCTACTCCTATCAAATTAAACACCATTCTAATAATTGCAAATCGGTTTTGATTCACTATTATGTACTACAATCAAATAGTATTTTTGTAGAAGTGATGTAATACGCTGCTATAAGCCCTTGGGAAAATTTGAATTTGCCTCTCATCCTCACCTTTTTTGTATGATGAAATTAAAAAAAGGAAATTACAGTTTGGACTTACTAAATTGTTTATAGCATATTGTTCTAAATTATTTAATGAACAACAAAAAAATATATAAAAGTGAAGTAAGGCGAGCAGTACCAAGTCTTGTGTGTGTGTGTGTGTGTGTGTCTCTCTCTCTCTCTCTCTCTCTCTCTCTCTCTCTCTCTCTATATATATATATATATATATACTAGATTTTTGGGGCACGTGCTTCGCACGTGGTGCCTGGTGCAATCGGCGGGTCAGCTTTTTAGGTTCTATTAGGCTGTTTTTAATCTGTTTTGCTTCACTTCAATTAAACTCATTGATTTGGTTTGGTAGAGGAAGTTAGCTTGAGAAGGGTTGGTGGTTTCCTTGAATCTGTTTTTGGTTGAGGGGCCACGTGTTTCGCACGTGCTTCACTTATGCCTTGTACATGTGGGTTACTTCTGAGGTTATTACCTATTATTAGGCTAAGCTAATAAGGTTTCTATGTAGCTTTCTGCAAGATTGGGTTATTTGGTTGATGGTCCTTGATTGAAAATGATTTGGATTTCCAATCAACTCGGATTTTGATTGGGAGAGAGTTGGTGCATTGCTTGCAGATGTCGTTAGTGGTTTTAATTCCGCACCTGTATTTTATACAAGCATCTTAAAGTTGCAAAAGATTGTTCCCAACTTAAAATCAAATCAAATTTAGATAAAAATGTTAGAATGTTAAAAGACTGCTAGTAATTAAAGATATATATACCCAATCAATCATTCTATAATTTGTAAGTGAATGAGTTTTAGCAATGGTTTGCCACCCAGATACAAATAGCTGTAGCCCTCTAAAACAGTGAAAAGGTAAACCATAAGACACTAAAAAAGTAGACTACAACCAAACTTGCGCCAATAAAAGCAAAGACAACCAGAAATTGCTCATAGAATATTAAAACTAAACACTAAAAAAACAGACGCCTTCATGAACTTGCGATATCGAATTGGCCTCCCTAGAGCTTTTGCCATGATTTGTAACAATGATATGTCAGAAATGGACCCGAATGCTTCTCCTTTGAAGCCATAGCTCCCTTTCATCATCCATATCAGCCAAATGGTGAAGGCGGCTCACCTTAGACAAAACCAAACATTATTACATAGTCTAACTCATAAATTCAAAATCTTAGAAAATAAATCTAGCTTTAATGCATCTCAATTTTTCCCACCAGATTTTCCTTATGCTATTTCCCTAGATCAAATTATATTCATGTGAACTATACTCCCTAGCATCAGAAAGAAACTACCAACAAACTATTTCTATGTAAATAAATGTCCAAAACACCCTTCTTTAACCTCTATTTGTCCTTTCCATAGTTTAGAAGTATCTGTAAGTGTTGTGGACACTTTGTAATACCTTACTTTGGTACATTTAAAAGAAAATAAATACAATTTATTTGTCCTTTTCAGGTATCATGGCTTTCTTTTGTCCTCATCACAAAAAAGTGCCCAAGAAGCAGAATCTCTCCCATCTCGTATAAGCTTTACCAGGAGCACCAATTTCATATTGTACTGGTTCAAATTCATTCTCTATCTGTCACAATTCAATTAAAATATATATATATATATGATTTCAACAAATTTTCTTAATTGATGGGTTAACTAAGAGAAAATTCAAACAGAATCAGTAAAATAATCAAAAACCCATTTCCAGAAACATGATAAAAGAGTATAAAAATGAACTAATTTTTCCTACCTGTGATAGAATTATTGGACCTCCCCGAGATTCAAACAACTTTTCTGACTTCATCATGTTGATAATCTTCACTGTAAATTTTTGCATTGCCGCCTTCATTACAGTCAGATTATGAATTAAAATTTAATCAAATAATTAAAGAGAAAGAAACCATTATTGATTCTGTAAAGTATAATAAAGTATATAGCTGCCTCATGTTACTCTAAGAAGAAGCTGTAAATGTGCAGTGTTTGTTGTCTTGGATTGAATAAGAAATTAAACAAAATTTTCAGGTAGAGTGGCATTTTTTAGGCGAAAAAAGGGTTTGCCATGGTTCAGTCAGTAAGCATCATGTGAGTTTCAACATTATGTAAAAATAAAAAAACAGAAGGAAATATTGGCTATCTCAGTTTTTGGTATACCCTTTCAAGAGCATCATATGATTCTGTGGCATTCCATAGCTTTCAAATTTTATTTTGGAATTTTCTGCCCAGGTGGACACCACAAATTGGCTTTGGACTGCAGGTTATCAACTCTGCTAGAAGCTAGCATACACCAATTCTTCAGTGATGCTTGCCCTTCATATATATCAGAACAGACACTATCGGTTGTTCTTTTAATCAAAGAAATCCAAGTTGGATCGCCACCCGACTCTTCAAAGACAACCAACAGATTCCCACTCGGGTTCAGCCATGAGCGTGGAACATGGCACCTGAAATTTGACAGTTTTACCATGAATATTTAAGTTTGCACAAACAAATGATGAGAAGTATAACTTTTCTTACCATATCTGAGAGGGTAATCCACAATATCTTCGGCATTTCTTCTCTGTGTAAATTCCGGCATAATTACTCTCACTACAAGCACCATTTGTTGTATATCCAGGCCAGTGGCGGCCAATGTTCTGACCATTTATGCATGTTTGGCCTTTTCCCATACTATTTATATCTAAAGCTAATGGGTCATTGCCATCTGGTGCATTGAAAGTAGTCTGGATATATCACAAAATGAAAAGTACAATAATACATGAATATCTTTCTTTGGTTTTCTCAAAGAGTAATGGAATGCATTAGTTGAGTGCCTAGGATCATCCTCACCTTGTACCATGTCATCGGTTGCTTTTGAGCCAACAATGATCCTTCTACCCACTCAACAGAGGAACTCCCACTGAGGGTATGAAGGCTTAAATTTTCGCCCTTCAGACCAATCTGGTCAGGAACATGAAAAGAAGTTATTCCCTAGCTTACAGTGATTATCATCTTGAAGTGACTTAGAAAATATATAGACAACCTTTGACGATGCGATGGGATGAGGAAACCTTTGACGATGCGATGGGAGCTTCTTTAGGCCAAAGCTCAATGTCGATTGGTCCATGCGTTGTGTTCACTAAACACCTTTTGACATTTTTTACCTCCAATATAACCAATTGCAAATTAAATTTGACAATATCAAAAGTGGCAAAAGCAAGACAACTTGTTTCAATATTTCTCCTTTCAATTTCAAAGGTGTATATAAATCAGTACTTTCTAGGTACACTTGACATTCGAAATGCATTTAAGTAATTTCACTAAATTTATCTATCTTCTACCCGAAAGTTTTGCAGTGAAATTAGGATCTTTTGTGAAGGAAGAAGCCATAAGCTCTACCATAGAGGCAGTGGTCGCCCTCTATTAATAATGACTGCAGAGGATGTATTGTAGCTAGATGATAAGATGTGTAAATTTAAATCCTTCACAAACGTGATCTTCAAATTTCTCTCTCTATCTCTATCTCTCTCTCTCTATATATATATATAATCTGTCCTTATGAACCCTACTTGTCATCAGATCGACTCATAACTATTTAGTTTTTCTCTTAGAGAAGATGACAATTAGGTTTCTTTTGGTGTTGCTGCTTGGTGTTGTTATTTGTACCACTGCTGGCCATTATTTGTACCACTACTTGCATGGCAAAAATGCAAAAAAAAGCAAAAATATTGGTAACTGCTCCTAGATGGGGAAATCTAGGGGGGGACAAAGATTAATCCGGGATTGGCAGCATCCAGCTAGATCAAAATGATGAAAAAATATATGTGTGGTAATAAGTTTGGTGCTTATTGCAGTGTACTCTAGCTCCTCTCAGTTATGTCTTGCTAATGTAGTCTTCAATATATGTGGCAGTTATGTGAGTAATGTATCTGTAAGCTAGACTCACTGTGGGGTGTCAGCTCTCCTGCCACAACTTTTGGCAGCATCATTTTGGGGTTTGGATTTATTAGTGAGATCAAGAGTAATGGTAGGTCCAGATGTGCTGAGGGAGGTGGAGCAAGGGACTGAACCAAATGTCATACTATGATTTGAGCCTGATGCTGCCTCTATCTTTGAAGGGTTCGGGTGGTTGTGCTCCCCTTCATATGTTACAACCAAAACAGATTGATCTTCCACACTTCTTTGCACCTGAACAAATTATAAACATGTACCAAAACCAAGTTAATCAATTCTGTTCCTAGCTTAAATAAGACTCAATAACCATCTTCCAGAAGTTGAATCGGTTTAATTTATTTTTCATACTGACATATATAGCAATATAGGTATAGATTTGAACCCACGTTATCTGCTTCACAATTTGGCTATGAAATTTCATGACCCGATCAATTTAAGTCTAAATAAAAATTTAAGTCTAAATAAAAATTTTAATCTTTGAAGCTTTAGGACAATGAGAGAAGGGTACCTTATTTTTGACAGGGCAGGTTAGAGCAGAAGAGCATTTGAAGTAAGCTCTGGGACAAGGGTTATCTCTAGTGACCTTTTGCCCATATTTCCTCCATTGATATCCATCCTTCACCACCTGTAACAAACCAGTATTAATTAGTATATTGTGTAACATCCCAAAGCTTAATTGTCTAAATTAATGAAATCACCACCCAATAGGAAATTAATGTGTAATATATATTGGAACTTACAAGGCTTGTATCTGATGCTTCAGTCTGTACATTAACCCAAATTTTGGCCTTGATGATTTCTTCCCTTGGTTTCTTACATCAATCATCATCAGTTGAGCTACTCTCAGAATTCCCATTAATTCCACTATTATTACAATTATTGCTATTATTGTTGCCGCTTTCTGATTTTCTTTTCTTTGATGGGGGGAGCTCCTTTTCAGGATTCCTGCTCTCATAATCCATCAATTGGCTTCTCAAAACATTGTAATTCTCTCACATCTCTGTTAATATTTCTGTAAGCTTATTGTTTTCTGCACTGACCTTCTTCAATTTCTCAACCAAAGCACTACTACTCTCAACATCCTGAACACATAAAATAACATAACTTCAGAAAAGTTAATAGAATCTATCTATAGGATCCGAAATAATAATCACTGTGCCAAATAGAAGCTATATATTCTTCCAAGAAGCTACTTACAAATACACCCAATAACAGATATCAAGCTATAAGCCCTCCACTTGGATTATTCTCTACTTGGATTTGCTCATATCTTGATATATATATCATCTCAAGTGAGAGATGAATAATATATTTGTATGATGTATCGTGAAGCAAACCAAATACAGGAAAAACCAAACAAAAAGATCTAAACTCATATAACATATGACTGCCGACATTTTCGATTTTTGTTTCCAATCACCAACTGCTTCTGTTTTTGTCTGAACCAAACTTCCCCTACATCAATTCAATTCAGCATCGGGCGACGGCGGATCATAAACTAAAGTGCTTGAATTTTTTTCCTACGGTAAGAAGTGAAATTTAAATTTAAATTTTAAACTCTTAAAACCTTGTAACTTATTAATGGATGATAAATATTGGATGATAATTTTAGTACATAATTACTTGAGGTACACAGGAGTGTGCTCTTCTTTAAAAACCAAATTTCTGACCTACCAACACAGGGACACTTCAAAGCATCCATTGCATCAGAAAATGTTACCTATATAGATTTGGAATAAAAGCTGGACATTTGAGCAGTCTTTCAATTCTGGCTTCAGGGTAGGGGCAAAAAATAAGCCCTTGATTATTGTGCCTATTAAAGAAGAATTCTACTATAAGCATTATTTCAATTTTGGTTTCAGGGTAGGGGCAAAAATAAGCCCTTGATTATTTTTCCTATTAAAGAAGCATTCTACTATAAGGCATCCAAAAGATATACATAATATAACAGAAATTATAGTTATTTGGTGAGATGGTACATAATTACTATTTTTTACATAAAAAAGCAACTTCAAAAGGTAATTGGCAAAATCGAACCAAATCAAGAAATTTTTATGATAGAAAAGATAAAACAGAATTGATCTCTGCTTCAATTCATGAATGTAAACTATCTCTCAATACGAACCTGGTTTTTAAAGGCAAAGCAAATCCTTTCCCTTTCAAAACATAGCACACTGAGGAAATGAAAGAAATAAAGATTATTAGTGATATAGTAACATGTGTACACCAAACTATTAATAAATTTAAATCATGCAATCTGTACTCATGTAATTTATCGGTTGATATAATTCATTAGAAGCTTAAAAATTTGTTCTGAGAAATTGATATACATAAGAAATGAATATGTATAAACAATAATAAATCAAAGAGAAAGACAGAGAGTCGACATTATAGTTCTAGATGTATTGAAAAAGAATTCAAAAGCACAGACAGTAAGAAATAAAAAAATCAGTGAATTTATTCTATGCTCAATCACTGAATATGTGAAGAGATTTTTTGCATCTTGCATTACATGTCTGAACTTCAAATGGTTTCAGTAATACTAAAACTATGTTCTGAATCTGTTTAATTATTCTTACTCTTTTCATATGTTCAGAGGAAAAAAACAAAAAAGATTACACAACGGAGCGTCGGAGCCTAACTGAGAAAGCAGATCCAACTAACCCTATACATACCAAACTTTCCAATAATCAAAGCACCCCAGGGAATACAAGTAAAAGACATACATCACAAAAACATTTAACAAAACACACCCCAGAGAACATGGAGCAAGAAGATGAACATACACACAGACCAACCATAAGGAGCAAAATGAGTATAAAAAAGGAAAAGAGACAGGGAGAAAGAAAAGAAGAAAGAACAGCAGATTACCGGAAAAGCAAAATGAAAAATAGATTACATGTTCATAAATCTTACCGCAGGACTACCTGAATAAGCTTTATCTGCAGAAGTAGAAAGCTGTGAAGTGTGGAGAACAAGTAAACCAAACGTTAAAAAGAAAAAAATACAGAGACAGAGAGAAGAAGAGAGAACGAAGGGTTATCGGAAAAGCAAAGAGAAAAGTAAGGATTTGAAATCACTACCTTAATCCGGTAGAGGGAAAAGAAACCTTCAATCTGACAAAACATCTGAAATCATCACCTTTAACAGATAAATAAAGAGGAAAGCTTCAACCAAAGCTGAAAAGAGACCACCTACAATCAAACCTGAACAGAGAGCACCTCCAACGGACGCTGAACACATAGAAGAAAGAATTTTAAAAAACAAAAATGGTTAAAATTAGGTTATTTCTGGCTCTATCCTCTACAAATGATTTCTCTCTCTGTTCTTCTCTCTCTCATAGTCTTAGCCGTACAGCGCAATCTTGCATCGATGGACAGGGCTTGCGGTTTTCTTCCGTTCAGACCAACTGAGGAACAAGTGGGTTGACTACATCACCTGTTCGCAAATGTCCCCAGAAAGCTTCTTCTACAAGAATAGAACAGTACAATGAGGTCGGTTAGAGAAAATCACCTCTGAAAGCTCCTACACCAAAGATTGATGCATCAGGAAAACCAAGCATACGGGGAAAATGGGCGTATAATAAAGGAAAAGAGACAGGGAGAAAGAAAAGATGAACGAACAGCAGGTTACCGCACAAGTAAAATAAAAAAAGTTCACATGTTCATAAATCTTACCGCAGGAGTACCTCAATAAGCTTTATCTGCACAAATAGGAAGCTTTGAACTGTGCAAAATGAGAATACCAAACGTGAAGAAGGGAAAAAAACCAGAAACAGAAACAAGATTATCAGAAAAGCAAAGAGAAAAGTAAGAATTGAAATCACTAACTTTAACCGGTACAGAGATAAAATACGTTCAACCCGAAAGCTAATACCTGAAGAGAGAACAAAAATAGAGAGAAAAGTTCGCAAATATCGCCAGGAACAGAACAGCACGATGAAGGCGGTTACAGAAAGAGAAGAATAGACTTCTTCTACAAGCAACAGTAAGACAACCCTGACACAGACCCAGTGTGCAGTCTGCGGACTGTCGGTTTCACACGGAGCAAATGAAGCACTCGTCAAATCCAGCGCAGCCGCCCGTTTCAAGACCAAACACGAGCGAATTGCTGCCGTTTCATTGATATGAACAGTGAAATTGAAAAGGCTGGCTTTTCTACGAGACCTATGCTACAAGCTACCTGACACAAGCAAAGAAAGGCAGTCGGTTTCACACGGGGAAACGCAAAATATCTGTTTTTTCGAAACCATGAACTGACCAAATTGAAATTTTACTTTTTCAATCGATAATGAGAATTGGAGTCGTTTTACGAGGAAACCCACCCGAATGGCCGCCGTTTCAACGCGATGAACAGTGTCAATTCACGGATTCCACTTCTACGCTTATAAGGGTTTATAGATATATAGATTAGATATTCTATTTATATACATTATATATACCAAAAATTATACTAATCCAATGGCTATTTTTTTTAAATATCACAGTTCTAAAATAAACAGTAAAAAAACTGAGTGAAACTATCCCAGTTGGTTTTCTTAAAAACCAACCGTTAAATTAATGTGATTTTTGACATACGCAATGTATGTATGCAGAATATCTAATCCAATGGTTGGCTTTTCAAAATACTTATTCCACGCTGGATTCGGGGCCAGCTCAATACAATTGGAGGCCTAAGGCGAAAATTCTAACCTCGGCCTCTTTGATATTTAATTTTTATCCTACTTTTTGACACCGACCAAACCTAAATCCATATGAGTGAGAATTAGTAATTTAGTATGAGCAAAAAATAAATCAATACCTTAGTAATTTTTCCTTCAAATTCAGTATGAGCAAACAACTAACAATTCGATCACATTGGAAGTTCATCAAACATGCGGAATGTTAACTAAAATTAAGGATTTTAGTATGAGATAATAAACAATATATAGTTCACAAAAGAATTTTATCAAACAAGTACACATAAAAAAAACATACGAACCAAACAAAAAAAAACATGCCCATATTTATACAAGTATGAAATCCATAACTTCTAATACAGAAGAAAGTTTACATTTTCTATGTGAGAGAAGAAAGTTGAAATGATATTTTAGAAACCATTTCCAAGAGTGCAGGAGAATATCTGCAATCTCCATGTTTGATGTTGATGTCTTACTCCCATCATGTGTCTAAATTTCTATTAATGGACAAGAAAATCTGAAAGTTTATGTCTAAATTACTTCTACCAACTTAATTGGGGGCCTCCCTTGGGTGAGGGGCCTTGAGCGGTGGCCTAAGCGGCTTCCTCATTGAGTCGCTCATGGTTGGATTTTGCAAATTACATATCAAAATAGAAATCAAAATTATGTGCCAAGGGAATTGTTCACCATAAAAATAACCACCGATTGGGAGTTGCCATGTGGAGTGGAAGTTGGTGTTTTAGTGGGCCACTAATTTAATTAGTGGAATTAGTGGGCCGCTAATTTAATTAGTGGATGGTTAATTAAAGAAAGTGGCTAATTAGTGGGTGGTTATGCCACGTGTCAAGCAAAGAAGAAATCTTGAAAAGTCAGTGGGAAGATAATCAAGAAGTGGCTAATTGAAAAGTTAGTGGATGGTTATTGCCACATGTCAAGCAAGGATTAAGTCTAATTGAATTAGTGGGACATGTGGCAATTATCTATGCATCATGTGGGAAGTTACAAAGTAGTGGAGCACTACTTCAAGAGCAAATAGTGGGCAGTTTTCATTGCTGGCCAGACCTTCCGTGGGTTATATATATCCCAATCCAAAGCACAAGCAAAGGACATCTCCAACAACCAAAAATCAGCGCAATGCTCCAATCTTTCTAGTAGATTTTTAGGGCTTTCTCTTAGCAAGCAAGCTCCTTTTCAAGTTTATTTCAAGCATTCTTAGCTTAGTTCAAGCATCTTCTCAATTTCAATCGGTAGTTGTTTGAGTTTCAAGCATTTATACTTCAAGTAAGAGCCGCATTTCAATTTCCAAGCACATTTCAATTTCAAGTATGTCGATTTCCATTTCTAGCGTTGTAATCTCAAGCAATATAAGTAGTTCTCTTTTTAATGTATTTCCAATTTCATTCCAAGCAAGTTGATCAGTTTGATTACGATGTAATTTGAGTCGGATTTTCGTTTTTATTATATATTTAACACTAAAACCCAAGAGGATCAACCTCTAATTCTCGCCAATCGCCTGATTCCAATTCCAATTCCAAAGTGACCGACTAGGCATCTAGGACATTTTCCTAGATTCTCGGCCTAGGAGGTGCTAGAGGTCGTGTTCGCACGGTTTTTGGGCTCTTGAGCCCTGGCACGCCCGGGCATCAAGACCTTACACCAAAGGTCTCGAGACCGTCGTTTTTTACCTAGAACAAGAACCTATCCCTATATATGTATATATATGCGTCTGTATATGTAAGACCTCTAAGTCAGGAAGTTTAAGATCTCTAAGTTAGAAAGTTTATTAAAAGACTTGAAGTACTCTTTTGATATCGTTTTAACTGAAAATAGTGGTGTTAGAGCAAGACTCGTGCATTGCAAACCTATCAACTTTATGAATCGTTCACTAAAATAACGGGGATCATGATAGGTTCGAGATTAGAGTGGAGCCGACCGTGACAAGGACATTGCTTGTTCGAATTTAGAAAAATGTTAGACAATGCACTACTCTCTCATCAAGAACATCTCCAACAAATTCATGCTATTTGATGTGCTAGAATCAAAATTTGACACTTCAAATAGCAATAAATTGTATTAATATCAAATTTCGGTCTTTATGTACACCAATGCATTAATGTCGTATGTGTCATTTTCTAATTATTTTTTTAATAAATATGATATGGTATAAATTAAGGAAAGCTATTTGGATGCTTATTGTTCATGTATATAAATACCATTGTACGGTATAGTTGACTATATACGGTATAGTATAGTATAGTTGTCTGTTGCCTATATAAAGCCCACTACTCCATTGTACAAATTACAACATTCAATACATTCTTTATACTTTTCTCTCATTTAACATGGTATCAGAGTTAGGTTTCTAGGAATATCAACCTACCACCGCTTTCCACCGTCATCAACTGCCGTCCGCTCCCCCACTACCGTCGAACACTGCTATCAACTGCTGTTACGGCCTCAAACTTCGAAAAACCTTTCTCTCAAACCTGTCCAACCCCAAAACTCGACCTCCCAGTAACCCAAACCCATTAACAACCCACAATTGATTTTCCAAGAGGAAGGTCAACCAAATCCCAAGTATGAGTGGTATGAAAAGCCTGTAATTCTTCAGCCATTGCTTGTTGCAACAGAGGATTAGAACGAGCCTTATGATAGGTCTACGGTTCATGATGAGAGAGAATAGTGGAAAAACAATGAAAATCACGAAGAAGGATAGATGGTTCCCTTACCCGAGTAGACTGACGAATGGGTGGATCAGTGACAATGTCAGAAGTGAAGGCATGGTCAATGGTGGAGTCTGATACAGGAGCAGGATCAGACAAAAAGACATCAGTAGTGGTGAAGGATTGTACTATGGCGGGATCCAGACAAAATAGGCACCTCAGGAGCAGCCGTAAAAAGTTCGAAACCTGCATTAGCATCATCAGGAAATAATGGAATTGAGGAATTAGTAAATAAAGATAATGTGTGAGGAACATGTAAGTGAAATTTAGAGAGTGATGAAAACATTTTGTGCTCCCAGAAGACAACATGACGAGAGACACGGAGACGTTTGGAGATGGGATCCCAACACCTATAACCTTTATGTTTAATACCATAGCCCAATAAGCAACAGAGACGAGAGCGAGGTTCCACTTAGAACGCTCATGAGGTAGTAGGAGAACAAAACAAGCACTCCCAAAAACTCTGAGATGGGTATAAGAAGGAGGATGACTATAAAAGCGCTTATAAGGAGAAATATTACCAATGACAGAAGAAGGAACATGATTGATTGTATATGCAGCAGTGAGGACAGCTTCCCCCCATAAAATCTCAGGACAATAAGAAGAAATGAGAAGTGCTCGAATTGTATCCAAAAGATGTCGATGTTTATGTTCAGCACGCCCATTTTGTTGAGAGGTGCCAGGGCAAGAGTGATGAGGAAGAGTACAATTAGTGCGAAGGAAAGTGAGAAAATTTGAATGTCGATACTCCATGGCATTATCTGCACGAAAGACTTTAATAGGACGAGAAAATTGAGTTTTGATCATTTGTGCAAAATTATAATAAATCTGTTTAAGTTCAGAGAGATTTTGTAAATGGGTTTACAAAATCAAGACCTATTTTGATGGTTCAATTGAGCATTACAAAGCTCGTCTGGTAACCAAGGGTTTTACTCAGGAACATGACATTAATTATGAAGAGACTTTTGCCCTGTTGCTCGTATTACTTCTGTCCGCAGTTTACTTGCTATTGCTGCTGTTCAAAAATGGAAACTATACCAGATGGATGTCAAAAATGTCTTTCTCAATGGTGATCTTTCTGAAGAAGTTTACATGTAGCCTCCACCTGGGTATGATCATCCTCCAAATAAGGTCTGTAGACTTCGTCGAGCTTTATATGGACTGAAACAGGCTCCTCGAGCATGGTTTGCCAAGTTCAGTTCTGTTATTGAGGATTTTGACTTTATCACTTGTCCGTATGATTCTGCTCTCTTCATTCGTCAGACAGCTACCGGCACTACTCTTCTTCTGCTCTATGTTGATGACATGATTATTACTGGCAATGATCTTAGTGGCATCTCTGCACTCAAATCCTTTCTTCATCAGCATTTCGATATGAAAGATCTTGGTTCTCTCAGTTATTTTCTCGGTCTTGAGATATCATCTGACTCCCATTGCTACTATCTATCACAAGCCAAGTACGCTTCAGATATCCTCACTCGTGCTGGACTCACAGATGCTAAAACAGTCTCTATTCCTCTTGAGACCAATGCCCGACTTACTCCTCTTGATGGTACCTTACTGCCTGATGCCACCCTCTATCGTCAGTTGGTTGGCAATCTTATCTATCTCACAGTCATTCGTCCAGATCTCGCATATGCTGTTCACATTGTCAACCAGTTCATGTCAGCTCCTCACTCCACACACTTTGCAACTGTTCTTCGTATTCTTCGTTATATAAAGGGCACTCTACTCCATGGTCTTCACTTTTCTGCCACTTCTTCTCTAGAGTTGCGAGCTTACTCAGATGCTGACTGGGCTGGTGACCCTACTGATAATTGATCTACTACTGGCTTTTGCTTCTTTCTTGGTGAATCTCTTATCTCATGGCGTAGTAAGAAGCAAACCGTCGTTGCCAGGTCCAGTACTGAAGCTGAATATCGTGCTCTTGCTGATACTACCCAAGAACTTCTCTGGCTTCACTGGCTACTCGAAGCTATGGGTGTCCCTCAACTTCTGTCACTCATCTTTACTGTGACAACCGTAGTGCCATTCAAATTGCCCACAATGATGTATTCCATGATCGCACCAAACATATCGAGATTGATTGCCACTTTGTTCATCATCATATTGGCCAAGGCACTGTACGCCTTCTATCTGTCTCATTTATTGAGCAAACTGCTGATTTCTTCACCAAGGCTCATCATTTCGGTCGCTTTATAGATTTAGTTTCCAAACTCAAGTTGATTTCTCTTCACCCACCTTGAGTTTGAGGGGGAATGATAATGTATATAAATACCATTGTACGGTATAGTTAACTATATACGGTATAATATATTTGTCTGTTGCCTACGTAAGGCCCACTACTCCATTGTGCAAATTACAACATTCAATACATTCTTTATACTTTTCTCTCTTTTAACACTTATACTAAATTTTAGTAGTAAAAACTCATGTAGCACAGACTTATACTAAATTTTAGTAGTAAAAACTCATGTAGCACTCCATCCTAGGTGTTCTTTACGCATCACACATCTGTAATTTTAGTTTTAAATAAGAATATAATATATAATAATTGATAAAAAAATAATGTCGTTACAAAATTTCGATATCAAATCCTCCTTTTACAAAGTTGACGAATTTTACCCACCAGAATTAGTTGTTAACTTTTTATTTTAACTTAGTTGTGGCTATTTTCTTTTCTATTTTAAGCATTAAACTCTTTTTAGTGTATATGTATAATTATATATATTCTTTTTAAGGGATAGAGTTGTAGTTTGCTAACCTGTCATATGACCCCACACATATTACATCACACCAACCAGCCCATCAACATATGTCACAAGACATATGTCATATCATGTCATGTCATGTATGTGAGTATGTTATGCCGTTTGCTGTATACAGATGAGTGTGATGATGACGTAGCCTCATAAATATTAAATATATATATATTTATTCATATTTATATAAAATATAAAATATAAAATAATATAATATATACAGTGTTTATGTATATATAAATATATATCGCCTTAAAAATCGAGGCGCATGCAAAACCCTCATCATGCTGTCCTCTGTAACCCACGCAAACCTCTCTCATGCCTTTTGTTTTTTAAGCTCCTGATTCGCGCGCTCTCTTCTTTTAATGCCCTTCTACTTGTACTAATTTACCGCACTCGCCATCCACCTCTAAATGCTTCATGTCATTTATAGCCTCCGCGTACTAAATGTTCTTTTGACACATTTGCCATTTCTAGAGTATTCATTTTTCATTTTTTTTTTTTTTTTTTTTTTTTTAAGATGAAAACAACAAAATATTATAATAATTTTATTAAAAGCTAAAAATACATATATAATTGGAGCCAAGATAAACTCCTTGTAAGAAGTAAAATACATATATTATAATAATTATTTTGAAAGGTTTTTATTTTCAAAAATTAGATTTTCCAAGTGAACAAAATTTTTAGAAAATTATGATTTGGCAATGTAGGATATGGATTTGTCATTTTTTTAATCTCTTAAAATAAACACATAATAATTCCAAATTACATTGAAGAATTTAATATAAAATATGCACAAATTGTTTGTGGAGGAAGAATTGTGAATGTTAGTAATAACATAATTACATATTTTTTGTCACTAAAATTTTATGCTTGCATTTTTAGTTATTCCAATATTTATACTGTCTGGCCATACACCATCAATTCTTGTATTCAATATTGATTGAAATCAACTACTGATTTGAGTGTATGCAGGGCCGGCCCTGGGTTTTGGGGGGCCTCAAGCAAGTTCCAAGAATGAGGCCCTTCTATATTTTGACATATAAAAAAAAAATTGCATACCTTAGTTTTATTTTTTGGAAAAGTAAGAATTTATTGATCCAAAGAGGCAACAATGGGTTATGGGCAGCTACAAATTTTTTAGGCCTCTCAATTTTGGAGGACAACTGGACTACAAATTTTTTTTTTTTTTTTTAATTAGAATGGCCAATGGATTATAGCCTTATAGGAAGTGGGCCACAAAATTTTGGGGCCCCTCAAATTTGGGGGCCTCAAACAATTTTTTGAGGTGGCAAACATGAAGGGCCGGCCCTGAGTGTATGTACATTTATGATTAGCAAAACAAATAATAATATTATTTTTACATTAGATTCGATGTATTCATTGAAAGAAAAATAAATTCAGCAAAATTATAGAAAAAATGTTGAAAAGATAAGATTATTAACAAATCCATGTGAAATGCGTCAATTTATTTTTCCCATTATAGAGGTTTTTTCCTTTTTGTATTACCGAAAGCTTCATTTCAATAAATTTTTTCTATAAAAAAAAAATATAAAATAAAAAGAAAAAGCACACATTCGTGTAGGGTAATTTTGCAATTTCGATAAATTTGCAGGTCATTTGACTTGAAAGAAGCAAAAGGGCATTTTGGTCCCAACGATGTCTTCATATTTTCAAAAAAGTTTCACCACCATTTCCCTGCACAGTGGAGTGTAAGACCTCTGAGCCGAAAGTGACGAACCAATGAAAAAACACACAAAACACAACAACAACAACAGCAAACAGATGAAAACAAAAGCAAAAACAAAGCAAAAAGCACTTTCCTCTGTCTCGAATTAGGGTTTCTCTCTCCTTTCTCTCTGCTTTTTTTAAATGTGTTTTCACTTCGATTCGCACGGAAACACAAATCATAAAATCAAAGCTCTTTCAGGATATCACGCCATGGCTGAGCATGAGATCTTGCCGTAACTGCAACAAATTTCAGCTCTTTCCTGTTGCGAGGGTTTTTTTGTTTTTGTTTTGTGGCTAGAAAAATGTTTCAGAGGTTGGGAACGATTCGCGAAAATCTACTGAGGAATATTCGCGGTGATTTTCAGTTTATTTTGCATATCAGAGGGAAAGTTCGGATCTTGTGAAGAATCTCTCTACTTCAAATCAGAGGAATCGGTTGGTAAGCTGAGTCGAATCGGTGATTCGTTTGGCGCAGATAGGGTAAAAAGAACAAACAAAGCTTCAAATCTCGAGATAGAGAAGAAGAAAAAAAAAAAATCCCTTTCCTTTCATTTATCTGCGTTAATTTCGTGAGTTGGGAAATACGCTGCAGATGCGAATCGAAATGCTTTTCGTGCTTTTGTTTTGATGTTTTAGGAAACAGGTTTCAGTGCTCCAAATGTTTGTGTGAAAGTGTTTCATTAGTTTTGAGTTTTGGTTCAAAGCTCCGATCTCGAAAGATTTATGCTTCTTGTGTTTGCTGCTGCCTCATAGTGAGCAAAGAAGGATAACATAGCAACGTCTGCTTTTGGACACAAACACCGGTATTTATATATTTATAGATTATTATAGATAGGTCGTTGTGTGTATAAGGTTGAAATACAGAGAAACTTGTAATCTCAGAAGAGAAGCTCTACTTGGAATTTGTTTTGGTGTTTGTGGGTATTTGAATTTTGAGGCGATGATGGCAATGTCCTGCAAGGATGGTAAACCAGGGCTGGATAATGGGAAATATGTCCGGTACACACCTGAGCAGGTTGAAGCCCTCGAGAGGCTCTATCACGACTGCCCCAAACCCAGTTCGATTCGGCGGCAACAGCTAATTAGAGAGTGTCCAATTCTCTCTAATATCGAGCCTAAGCAGATCAAAGTATGGTTCCAGAACAGAAGGTATGCTGGTTTCACTGCAAAATTTCTTTTTCTTTGAACCTCTGGTTGGTTGCTGATAATACTGTGGAAAATCTAAGATTCTAAGTAGTTTAATGTTTAATGTCTGTTTTCTTGGGTGTCAACAACTAATGTTTAATGATTAATGTTGAGGAGAACTCTAAACATTCTGTCAACAGTAATATTTAATGTTTAATGTCTGTTTTCTTGGGTGTGAAATAATGAAAAAAGAGAAAAGAAAAAAGAGAGGTTCTAAGCATTTTCTTTTCATATATTTTTTGGAAAACCGTATGGAATTTACCCTTCATTTGGTTGGTGAGAAAGCTGAGGAGAAGGTAGGAAACTGAATTTCGAGTCCTAAATAATGAAAAATCTAAGATTTTAAAGTTTTTCGTAGTTTTTTTTAAGTCTTTAAGTAATGAAAAATCTAAGATTTTTAAAATTTTATTTCCTTTCTCTCACATTTTCTCGGCAACCAAACAGGGGGTTAATATTAACTTGCTGTGCTAATTGTTAACAATGTCTCGTGCATCTCTGTTTTGTTCCTTCAGATGCAGAGAGAAGCAGAGGAAAGAGGCATCACGCCTCCAAGCTGTGAATAGGAAGCTGACTGCCATGAACAAGCTTTTAATGGAGGAGAATGATAGGTTGCAGAAGCAGGTGTCACAACTGGTGTACGAGAACGGCTACTTTCGCCAACATACCCAGAACGTTAGTTTCTAATTTTCTTCCCCTCCAGATTCTCAGTAACCAAACTAGCCTCTTTCTTTAATATATGTGTGTATATGTTTTATTTCTTTCTGAATTATCTGAATTTTAAGTTGGGTTTGTTTTCTTGGCATTCTTGCAGACTACGCTTGCCACCAAAGACACAAGTTGTGAATCGGTGGTGACAAGCGGTCAACACCATTTGACGCCTCAGCATCCGCCGAGGGATGCTAGTCCTGCAGGGTTAGTGGGGATATGGTTGTTGGGTCCCTTTCTGTCTTCGTGCTTTGTGACCACCTTGTTGTTTGTGCTTGTGGCTTATATATTCATGCTTGTATTTTTTCCAGGCTTTTGTCCATTGCAGAAGAGACTTTAACAGAGTTTCTTTCAAAGGCCACTGGAACTGCTGTTGAGTGGGTCCAAATGCCTGGAATGAAGGTATTGCTTAAACTTTTTATTTTTTTAATAAAGAATGCTTGTTTATTTATCTACTCCGTACTTATTTATTTAAGGAAATAGGTCAGGGATAAAAAAAAATTGGACAAGTCCACAAATCGTCTCATCTTTATTCTCTAAGTTAATAAAAGGCTTGCTGCAAATTATTCCATTAAACTAGTGAAAAAGATAAAAAAGAATTATATATTATTTATTTATTTATTTTGATAAATAAATGGGTTTGGGTTAAGAAATTGGGCAAGGGGATGGTATCTAGATTCCAAGTTAATAAAAGGGTTGCTGTGAGCTTATCCAAAAAAAAAAAAAAGGGTTGCTGTGAATTATTTCCTAAAACAATTAGTGCAAAAAATGTTTCTTCTAACACTTTTTTGCATAGCCTGGTCCGGATTCCATTGGAATCGTTGCTATTTCTCATGGTTGCACTGGAGTGGCGGCACGAGCCTGCGGCCTGGTGGGTCTAGAACCTACAAGGGTAAGTCCACTTGGTTATATTTCTTTTATCCTTCACTTTGGTTTTTCCTACTCTAGTTTAAGTTTATGAGATGGTATACTTGGCTATGTTACTTCCAGGTTGCAGAGATCCTCAAGGATCGGCCTTCGTGGTTTCGTGACTGCCGAGCTGTGGATGTTCTGAATGCGCTGCCCACAGCAAATGGTGGAACCATTGAACTGCTGTACATGCAGGTAGGTTCCAGTTATTGTATACTTATCATGTCTGGTGTAGCATTTAAGTGCGCAATTTCTTAATGAAGTTCGGCATTTGTTTGTTGATTTAGCTCTATGCGCCAACTACTCTGGCGCCTGCTCGTGACTTCTGGTTGTTACGCTATACTTCCGTTTTGGAGGATGGAAGTCTTGTGGTATGTGGTTATGAAGTCGTGATTCGTTGTGTGACACTGACTAAATATTGTAGTCCTTCTAACTGATTTCCTATTGTTCTGTCCTCATACTTGAGAATTAAGTCTAATAATGCCATGCAATACTCAGGTATGCGAAAGATCACTTAAAAACACTCAGAATGGTCCAAGCATGCCGCCAGTGCAGCATTTTGTAAGAGCAGAAATGCTGCCAAGTGGGTACCTGATAAGACCTTGCGAAGGGGGAGGTTCAATCATACACATTGTTGATCATTTGGATTTGGAGGTAAAAATGTGCTGTCTATTTGAATAATTTTCTTTCTTGTACTTGTTTGTGAAATATCTGTTATTCCAACATATGATCAATAATGTGAACATGTTCATTTCATCAACTAGCCATGGAGTGTGCCTGAAGTGCTGCGCCCCCTGTATGAATCATCAACAGTGCTTGCTCAGAAGACAACTATGGCTGTAAGATTGTAGTTTTTTTTTTTTCTTTTTACTGCAACACTCAGTCGAACACCTCAACTAATGAGCAATTTCTTAAATGATATTTTCATGTTCAAGGACAAAGAAACTTAGAATCAATAGGGAAGATACTTCTTTACTTCAGAATAGTACAATTGTAAATAAACAGGGGTAGAGAGTCTTATTCCTTAATGATCTTTCTCATATTGATTCAGGCTCTACGCCAGCTAAGGCAGATTGCTCAGGAGGTTTCTCAGTCTAATGTCACTGGCTGGGGAAGACGACCTGCAGCCTTAAGAGCCCTTAGCCAGAGGTTAAGCAGGTTAGTATATTCTAAATTTCTAATTGTTTGGCACAATGTCATTCTCTTTTTGTTGTTTTTGGCTGTTCAGAATTTGATAATGATTCCTGACAGGGGTTTTAATGAGGCTCTTAACGGATTTACTGATGAGGGATGGTCCATGATGGGAAATGATGGCATGGATGATGTTACTATCCTCGTGAACTCATCTCCTGAGAAACTAATGGGTTTAAATCTTTCCTTTGCTAATGGTTTTTCAGCTGTCAGCAATGCGGTCTTATGTGCTAAAGCATCCATGCTTTTACAGGTCAGAATACTAAAATGTTTCTATATGTTTGGTGGGAAACAATTGAAAAGAAATTGTAAGACACTTATTGATGCTACATTGAGTTTTTAAATTAGTGAGTGGCCTCTCAAATTGGCTAGTGCTGTCTGATCGTTGTGGAGAATATTTGCCTATTTGTTTTTAATTTTTATTGTATAGTAAATAAGGAAAAATAAAGGTATTATGACCTTTATTTTCTTCTTCTTGGTGTCCCTGTTGTTTGGGTATGCCATTATAGACATAGCTGATGGCTCTAAGGTAAAGCACATGTCTACCCAAATTGCTGGTATGATGTCATCATATTATTAACACTCCCCTTCCTCTTCCCCTTCCCCTTCCCCTCCCCACCCCCCGCCCCAACACACACACAAAAAGGAAAAGGAAAGGAAAGAAACAAGGGGTATGAACATTTGTACCATCTCAACAATTTGGCAGTGATTGTTAATCTCTTTTGGTGGTTGGGTTGTTATATGATAGTTTCTATCTCTAGGGTCTGGGAAAGCTTTTTTCCTTTTGTTTGTTACATCTTTCCTGTGTCTGTGTCTGTGTATCATAACTCACAAATATCCAGATGCCAGAGTTTCTCAGATTTTCTTAACTCTCTAAATAATTGATCCTAACCTATATCGGGAGACTTGTACATAAAGTCAAATCATAATTTCATAAATTGAACGGTTTAGTTTGTTTTGTAACAATGCTAATGATGGGACCTAGTGAAACAGTTAAAGTGCACTATGCGTAACAGTTAAAGTGCACTAGAGGTCCCATACTTGGACTGTTTCACTATATCGGGAGACTTGTTCAGCAATTTTGTATCTCCATGCTAATGTTTTCCATACTTGTTTATATATACATATTGAACAGTGCTATGCGTAACAGTTAAAGTGCACTGTCAACTGGTGTCCTGTGATTGGCCCCTTTATTTTTTTTTAACATGGCTAGAATCCTGTCGTTTTTTAAAATTTTCTAGCCAAACATGGGACCTAGTGAAAAATCTGTGAACTTTTCGCCCATGATTTGTAGCAGTTTCCATATTTATATATTTAATGCGAACTGAGGCAAATTTGAAATGATAGTTGAAATATTTCTTGAATCAAATCATATTTGCAAATCTCTTCCTCTTCCTTCTTGTTATCTTGTATATATTTCACTTCTTATATCACTATTAGCATTTGTTCATTTATTTCTGCTCTGCTGTGCACTGTTCCGCTTTCAGAATGTGCCTCCTGCGATACTTCTTAGGTTCTTGCGGGAGCACAGATCAGAATGGGCAGACAACAATATTGATGCTTACTCGGCCGCATCTGTTAAAGTCGGTCCCTGTAGCTTGCCAGGGTCTAGAGTTGGAAGTTTTGGGGGTCAAGTTATACTCCCACTGGCCCACACTATTGAGCATGAAGAGGTAAGCAATTTGATAATAATTTACAATGATTAACATTAACATATTCTGTTATACTATTGATTTCATTTCAACACTGTAGAAATGATTTCATTTTATTTATTTATTTTTTGGATTTTCTTATATGTGATATATTTTTCTTTCCACTTACTAGTTCTTGGAGGTTATTAAGCTGGAAAGTCTTGGCAATTGTCCTGAAGACCCAATGATGCCTAGAGACATGTTTCTCTTGCAAGTAAGTATTATTCTGTTTGCTTGTCTAATACACTAAATGTGAATTTTGTCGATCTTATGAAAAAATGCTTGTGCTAGGGCTACCAATACCTTGTTTGTCTTATAATCTAGCGTGGGCAAATATAGGGAATACCACAGACAAGCTATTCTTAATATTTCCAGTTAATTATTGGGCAGGGATAGGTTTTATCTTTCAGCTTAAACTGGCCTGCTTTATTTATGTGTTGGTATTCATTACATATGTATGTCCATACTTACTCCTCTCCTATCTGCTGGGCACTTGTTCAGCTTAATGGCACGTGTCGAATACTTATACAGAATTTTCCCTCAAACTCACGCATCCACTCTTTCGTGCGTCATGCACTAGTAAAGCTGAATAATAAATTGATGAATTATATATTTATAATTTCATATTTATTTTGTAATCATACTGAATGAATGTTATCGGTCATAATTGCACATTGGGGTATTTGCAGGATTTTGTTGTTTTGGAGAAAAGCATTTTATGCCAACTTGCAACATCTGTGTTTTCCCTATATTTGGTACTCAGAACCCTTCATATGGCCCCTTTGATTAATTTGAACCATTTTATAAAATAGACAACTTAATAAATTTGCAAACATGAACTTTATGGAATAGTTCAAAGCAAATTATGTTGTTACTGAAGCAGTGATGAAATTGCCAACTGGTTCGACTGTGGTCAGATAATGAATGGTTGGGGCCACTTTCATTTGTTAAATATTTTATGAGAGAACCTTAATTCTGGAAAGATATATAGAACACAGTTAAAGAGCCAGGTGATACTAATGAGATTTTAGAGAATAAAATTAGTTGGAAAGCATGATCAACAGTTGCAAAATTGTCGGACTAAAGAAAAATACAGGAAGATGAAATTGGTTTCTGAAGATACTGAATGATGTGTAATTGTTGACAAGCAAAGGGTGGAACCACTGCTTCAGTTAATGATTTTAACCTTTCCTTTTGTTGGTAGCTGTGCAGCGGAATGGATGAGAATGCTGTTGGCACCTGTGCCGAGCTCATTTTTGCTCCCATTGATGCTTCTTTTGCTGATGATGCGCCTCTTTTGCCATCTGGTTTTCGCATCATTCCTCTTGATTCTGGGAAGGTTGTCATCTAAATCACATATTTACTTTTGTATTATGTTAGTTTTCTTACCACTCTCTTGGACCTTTTTAATTGATGCATTGGAAATTGATGCAGGAAGCCTCCAGTCCAAATCGTACTCTGGACCTTGCTTCTGCTCTTGAGATTGGGCCAACTGGAAACAGAGCATCCAATGATTATTCTGCTAATTGTGGCAGTATGAGATCTGTGATGACAATAGCATTTGAATTTGCATTTGAGAGCCACCTGCAAGAAAATGTGGCATCCATGGCTCGGCAATATGTCCGCAGCATTATATCTTCAGTTCAGAGGGTGGCATTAGCTCTCTCCCCTAATTTAAGTTCAAATGGTGGTCTTCGGCCGCCACTGGGTACTCCTGAAGCGCACACACTTGCTCGTTGGATCTGCCACAGCTATAGGTATGTGACCTGAATTTTTTACCATGTAGTCATGGACATAAAAATTGGATCAGTGCGATGTCCTGTAAGTGTGGTTTTGTGTGGCCTGTGGTGTCGATATGCCAGATTTGGGTCCAGTGTATCAAATTCCAGTTAGACAGAGAGCTAAAGAGATGTACCATGTATGATTATTAATCTATCCAATGTATGATTAATAATCTATACAATGCACATTTCAATTTGCTTCTATTTTCATTGTATTTACTCGGTCTTTAAGGAATTAAGGCATTGCAGGTTTGAAATGGTTAATTTGTTTAAATTTTTGAAAATTCCAAAATTTTCCCCTATTTAAAAATGAGGACATTCTGATTCAAAATAGAAAATACGGATCTTTCAAAGTCCTAAAAGTTGTTCGTTGAGATTCTTCGAGAACTAGAAGTTCTCTTCATATAGTAATTATAGTTGGCCAATAATTTTCATCTCCATATCAATATGACATTTATTATCTTAGCTCTAAACTAGTACGCGAATTAAGTATTGGCACGATGGAGCATGACGTTGATATGCTTTACCAGACGTGGTGTTTGACAAAAAATGATAAATATATAATCAGCCTATGCTGTTTAATACCAAGTTTTAGGAGATTGTTGTTGATTGAATCATGGAGATACAGAACTTTCAAGCTTTTGCATTTAATATGTCAGTTGAGTCGGATAGTTGTTGTACTTTCCAATTTTGATACCAAAATTTAAGAAATTCCTGATATTTGGCACAAAATTTTCGAACTCTTGAACTTTACAAGCCAGGAAGTGTGGTCTCGATGGGCCACTTGTGCAGTAACACTACTACTATGTTCCATTCTATTATCAGATAGATCAGTTGTTTCTTGTTTCTTGTTTCACAGGTGCTACTTGGGCGTGGAGCTACTCAAGTCAAGTAGCGAAGGAAGTGAATCCATCCTCAAAACCCTGTGGCATCACTCAGATGCTATCATGTGCTGCTCTTTGAAGGTGTGCATTTTAACAATATTACTACTTTTAGCTGCCTCCTTGATTTATTGAATATCTAACACGATTGCAATTCGTTATAAATCCTAGAAAAAACTGAGATGATAGTTTTAGCTATAGAATTTTTTTTACTTTTTTAGTGTTGAATGAATGTCTTACTCTTACCCGAAAGCTTGATGTAGATCATCCAATTGTGCGTGATTATGTTAGAGCAATTATATTGAAAACTTGCATTTATTATTGTGTCTCCACCATATCAAAAAATGCCCATTTCGTTGTGGTCTAAATGCTAGGATGGGATATAATTTTTCTTCTCTATGCTCCTTATGTTAAGTAGATTCTGACCTCTGAATTTAGAGCAATGTAATTTAAATTCTACAATTTACACAGGCATTGCCAGTTTTCACGTTTGCAAACCAGGCTGGACTTGACATGCTTGAGACGACCTTGGTTGCACTGCAAGACATTTCTTTGGAAAAGATATTCGACGATCATGGACGAAAGACTCTCTGCTCAGAGTTCCCACAGATAATGCAACAGGTATAACGATTCCATTTGAAATCAAATTGAAGAAATAA
>JAESVK010000329.1:320843-340811 GCA_017140935.1 Hamamelis virginiana | reverse complement strand
CATTCCATTAAACGGAGATTAATATTCTATTTCTTATTTGTGTAATTGGAAAAGCAAAAACTGATGTTAGCATTAGCCAAAAGATGGAGTTATTGCTGAGCATTGGAGATGTCAATAAGTGAATAAACAATGAAAATATGAACAATGTTACTTTGAAATCCTAAAGTGATCCTTTACAAGATCCAAATTAGACTTATTTAAATGCAGTGAAAAATAAAATCAACTCCTTTTAATTGTTGCTAAGAGTGATTTCATTTCATGGGATGCCCAAATTCCCCGATTCCTTGTTGCTTGGTTTCCTTATTTCTCACAAAAGATGAAATGAAAAACTTGCTTCTGGTTCTTGCTGGTGGAATTATTGACCTTTCCTTTCAAAAGGAAAGAAACTTGTTTTTCTGGTTGTTTTACTTCAAGCTTCTTCTACAGACTGATAGTTGTCTTTCATGAAAGTATATAATTAGATATTAATAGATATAAGCTCTATTTTGATTTTTTTTGTTTTTTTTTTTTTTTTACCTCTGGCAGGGTTTCACTTGTCTTCAAGGTGGTATCTGTTTGTCGAGCATGGGCCGGCCAGTCTCGTATGAGAGAGCAGTGGCTTGGAAGGTGCTGAATGAAGAAGAGAATGCTCATTGCATCTGCTTTATGTTCATGAACTGGTCATTTGTCTGACAGTTCGACCACAACTTAGGAGTAAAAGAACTCTAAAAACGCTTTAGTTCTCTCTTTTTTTTTTGGTTTGTACTTTTTGTTATGAAAGACCCTGGAAATACTGATTAGGACTGGTAATATGTTAGGCCTGCTTTTGCTATGCTACTCTCAAACTGCCTTTGTCTTTACTTAAATTCATGCAGGTTTTCTTTATTTATTTCCATTTTTGTTTTTATTTTTGATAGGATATGAGCTAACGGTGGTAAAAAATTATCACTAGGCCGAGGCATAAATTATGGTAAAAAATTATCACTAGGCCGAGGCATAAATTCATGTAGGCCGAGGCATAAATTATGGTAAAAAATTATCACTAGGCCGAGGCATAAATTCATGCAGGAGATGGATTTTTGCAAGACTGTGTCCTACCCTCAATGAAGTTTAAGAACCTTGAGCGCGGCAGAGCAGAGAGAGAGAGAGAGAGAGAGAGAGAGCACATTCAATTGCTTAGTCATTCAGCAGTAGAACGATGATAAATTCTTGCAGTTTGATAGATACATGCAATACAGTATCTACCCTCAATGAAGTTTAACATCAACAAGAACAGCAGCAAAAAATTTAGCTCGCATCTTCCGTCATAAATTTAACTAAAGAAAATCATTCCGTTACAAATTTTAAATCTCCCTTATTTTTACAAGAAAACAGAGTCTCTTGGTGTTGTCTCCTAGGCTTGTATAAAGTTTGCATGCATCCCTTAATCCCACTACAATCCCCGGCCGGATTGGTCGTCCCCATCATATCCAAATGAGAAAATATAATGCCAAGCAAAATTGTGTGTTCATATACCCTGCTATAGTGCTATGCTATGTGGAGGAACAACTCTAGTGTGATTTTAAACCATGAATTGAATACAGCTTTTATTTATTTATTTATTTTATTTTAATTATTGTTCTTATTTCTTATTACCGTTAAAAATACTCGTGCTTTTATCTCAAATGACTAAAGAGATGGATCTCAACTCTTCCGAATTTCAATGGTCTAAACTCACTTGTAAGGGATGAAACTCACATTTTAATCATACGAGTGAGTGTCATGTGAATGTAGGATCTAATCACATAGATGTCATACAAGCCATGTAAGTAATCACGATAGTTGGGATCCATAATATTATTCTTGTATTCTATCGTAGCCCTCCCCTTAGAAGTAGTAGGAGGATATGTATTGTCATTAAGAAAGCTGGAATTTGCTGTGGAGTTTCCCTTTTGTCTTTGAAAAATCTCTCATATATATTTAGGTTTTATCCGATTAGTTCTTTGATTTAAAAAAAAAAAAACTCCCCCCAAAAGGAAAATGAATATATACTCCGTTTTATTTGCATGGGATAGAAGAACATTGTAGTTTCACAAAAGCATAAAGGTTATTCAATAACACAATAATTTGTTAAAACTTAAAAATGTCAAATGCTTACAAAGAAAAGACCATGTAGTTAGGATGAACGTGAGGCCACATGGTGGTAGCTCTTCAACAGCATCTAACTAAGCCTTGTTTACATGGAAATAATAAGTGATACACATTTACTAGCTAAACTTGCACATTTACAATATTGGAGAACTATTTTGATGCTTCACATCAACAAGAACAGCAGCTGGAAGCTAGAGTGTTTTACCATATATTTCAAATACACCTAGAGGGGAAAAGGGAATAATTATATAGGGTTTGGACCAACCTAAAAATCCTAGATGGTGCCTGAAGGTACTTCAAAGCTTAACATAACCATGGAAGGTGAAAAAGGTAGGAGAGTTTGGACCCAACTAAAAAACCCCTAGAGAATAATTGATTGGTTGAAAGCTAAATCAAACTATACATATGGCAAGGAAAAAAAATCCCTAGAGATGACAAGGGGGGAAGAGGAGTTTGGACCAACCCAAAAAACCCTGTAGGAAAACTGACAAGCTAGGTTGGTCCTAGTATAGCTCAAGAGAGAATATGCAAGCTTAAGAGGAGATATATATAGACTTTGCATGAGTATTATACCATAACAATTAATCAGCAAAGATGAAGGGAAGAAGTAGATAAATATGAAAAACCCCATGTCCCAAGCCTTTTGGCAACTCAATTAGCCAATCTTAGATCATTCATGTCCCTTGTAATCGCTGAAATGCAGCTTGAACTCCTCGCGAGCCCGCCCTTATTTAGCCCTCCTTTGTCCCTAGGACTAATGGATTTAGCCCTAACTCCTCTCCCATCCAACCTAGTACTCTTCTTCAGGATCTCTCTCATGGCCTCAGCTTGGAATAGAGCTGGATAAGCCCTAAGTTTATTAAACCTAGCTCGTGCACTCGTATGTGCACTCAAGGCTGCTTCTGTTTTCCCTCCATTCTTCTCCACCTCTTCCTTCACTGCTTCAGCACACAACCCACATATCCACTTCCCCAAGAACTTGTCCCGAACGCGGTCTATGTACTCTGGAGTGCACTCTTCACTCATGCCACAGCACTCACACTTTGCATTTTCAACCTCTGATATTGGTGTGAGCTGTGTTAAGTCTATAGCCTCTTTGCTCAGCTCGAACGAGATATCAGATACCGTTCGATGGAGGCTATCATTGGAGAGTCTTGGTGGCTTGATGAAGTTGTTTCTCCTTGAGTAAGAGCTAACAACGGACTCTCCATGCGGTGCCATGACGGACGATAATACTATATAAATATATGCAAAGTTTCTCAGAGTCAAGAAGAGAAACCCTAAGGAAGGAATTAAGGCAAGTGAAAAGAGAAACTTCAAATGGTTTCGAGTGATCGAAAACAAATTAAGAACCCGGAGATCAACAAGAACTTGAAGCCTTATCTGATGGTATAGAAGAAGGTAAGTGCATGTACTATTATTTATACTAGTTCTTTTCCCTTCCATAGAATCCTAACAGTCCAATTCTGTGGACCATGGTAGCTTGCAAGTCAGCTATCAGTGAATATATGAATGGTCCTGAATATGCCAGATTTTTCATGAAAAGTTTGGAAGGAAAAGTAATGAGTAGTTTTCTCTTTTTATGTTTGAAGTAAATATATATCCATCTCATTAATTTGAGAGATATACATCAAGGACTACATGCTAAGGGTTAAGGTTGTCATTCAATGAAAAATGTGAGGATATTTTGGTGATTCACTTGCCTAATTTATTTGAACAAATGACAAGTGCACCCCTTAATCTGGTACCGTGGCACTGCCCCATTCGTTAATTGATCGAACTTGAGATGCCCTTGTCTTAATTAGAAGTAGGAACTATTGTCATTTTCATAAAGTTGTCTTCCATTAATAGCCGTTGTCACATCAATTATTTTGGTTTCTTTGATCGAAATCTTTTTAATTTGCCTTTTTGCAAATATTATTGTAAGAATAAGCATGATCACTCATACATAATGCAAGTTGGGCGTTCACATGCAGGCCTACTCCAACCATATAACCATTAGCTCACTCTTTTGGTAGGGAAGACAGAGCATGATAGAAAGGTACAATTCATATGGCCAGGTTTCTCCCACAACCATAACCCTTAACTTCACGAGCTGCTAAATCAAACATTTTAGAGAGAGAGAGAGAGAGAGAGAAGTGGTTGGGGATAGTTATCACAGGGAAATAAAGAAGCAGAGTATTTATGGATTCACAGGTAGCTTGAAATAAAGAAGAAAATGTGCATGGTTTTCAATGAGTGGGTTTGAGTGGACATGTAACTTATTGACTCTTAACAATGTATCCTTACTAATAGCGATGTGTTGGGCCTAAGTTCTTTGCTGCTACTTTTGCCATTTACGTGCAAATCGAGTCACGGATGAACAACGCAAGGACATGTTAATAATTGAGTGTGGCTACTGGCTAGAATGATGCATACCAAAGAAAAAAAAAAATCTTCATAGTCATGGAAATCTCTTGCTCACCATAGATTGATTTGGGGTGAACATAATGTCTTTATAATTGTGGTATATGCAAGACATTATAGATCTCCCAAATTCATGGTGTACAAAGAATATTAATAGTGGGTATTTAAACATTTTTTTTTGTCTCGTTTTATGAACTCGCTTAGGGACCCAAAATCTCATGATTGGTCCTGTACACAAATTGCGCACAAGTGACTGCTAGTGTCTACCGGCACCCTCATCCCTTTTGCTATGAGTTCTTTTTTTTTTTCCAATTATTTTAGGCATACAATTTAAACCACCCATTATTTCATTGTATTTATTCCATTAAGTCCATTCCTTTAATATAACTTCAGCCAAAATTATATTAAAAGGGTCCCAAAATTTATGGAGAATTTTTATTAAAAAATGTTGAACGAGAGCATCAAATTCTGGCTTATAATTAAAGCATGTGATGTTTTATATATATAATAAAATTTAATTAATTTGTACCCAGTCTTTGTATGGTGTGTTCTCAGGTTCATGGAACATCGCCTAAAACAGGGGAGAGTTCATCAATACACCCTTGAAGGCCTCATTGTAGCTTCTCTGATTCAAAATTAATATATTTGAATGTTGAGGTGGGCTTTGCAGTTTGCACCAAAAATAAATTTAAGGGAGGTGTGGCTGGGCAAGTTTTGAGCTGCCACACTGTTGAAACATTATATGGATCCTCACTTCATTTCAGATGCCAAACTTGTAATTTTGTGCTACTAGCAGGGACGTAGCCACGATTTGTAGCTAGGGTGGGCAAAATTTTAAAAAATGAAATTTAAGGTTTCATCTTTTAAAAGTAACATGAAAAAAACGCGTTAACATGAAAAGAACACGTTAAACAAATTAATCTAGCATAAGTGCATAACTGGAAATTATTATCAAATTAACACTTAAAATCAAAACCCACACATAATTAGCAAATAGCATTAAACTGCAATGAACCAATGAACCAATAATTCTTCAAATTAAGGACAGATAAAATTTGTTTTAAAAAATGCGTTAATCAAATTAAGGACAGGATCCTTGATACATAGTTTTTACTCCTAATTTGACACGCGGTTTGCAAAACCAAGCATGGGGTAAGTATTTTGAGAAATCGACCGTTGGATTACATATACTGCTTATATATATTATGTATGTCAAAAATCACATTAATCCGACGGTTGATTTCAGAAAACCAACTATGACAGTTTCACAAAATTTTTTTCAGTTTATTTTAAAACTATGATATATATGATTTTTGGTATATATGATGTGTATAAGCAGAATATATAATCCAACGGTCGGCTTCTCAAAACACTTATTCTATGCTGCGTTTTGCAAATCGAGTGTCAAATTAGGAGTAAAAACTATGTGTCAAGGATCCTGATCCTCCGTGTGTGTATATATATATATATATATATATATATATACCTGATACCGATACGGGATAAATAAAAATAAAAATAAATTGAATTATTTCGTTTAACATACCTAATACCGAGATACAAATGTTGAATGCTTCCTTTTTTATCTCTCTCATATTTCTGATCAAATCACAGATGAAAATGGAGCTATTTCCAACTTGGAGACTTGTTATTTGTTAAATTGATTTGGGGGAGGGAAAACAAAACACGCAACTACCTGACTGTGTCTATGGGTTGGACTTTGGAGACTTAAAAGATTTTTTTTATTATTCAAAATGTCAGGGCTATGGTAGGCTTGGTAGCTACGTTCGTGCGCAACTCACCCACTCTGTCTCTAGGTTGGACTTTGGAGACATAAAAGAATTTTTTTTTTTTTTTTCGAAATGTCAGGGTGGGCAGTTGCCCACCCTTGCCCCATGGTAGCTACGTCCCTGGCTACTAGAACATGCGCATATGGGTGCACCATGTGTATAATTTGCTAATCGTAGACTACTAGGGTCTGTTTGCATTAGTTTTTCTTAAAATTATTTTTGGAGTTTAAAATTCCACTTAATATGAGAGATGGGTGATAATCACTTTTAAACAACTTGTGGGATGATAGGATGATTAGCAAAATTTTCATATTAAAAGTTAATGATGCAAAAGCTAGAGGAGCCCAACTTTTGCCACAATCGCTTCTAATATGAAAATTTTGATGTGTAAAACATGATTTGGAGATTACGCTAAACAAATATATGAAGAAATAATTCTTCAAAAGTGATTTTAGAAAAAGCTAACCAAAACGGACCCTAAGTCATTGAAACTCACCCAGCCCAAGTTGAACCATGCAAGTAGGGTTTGGATCGGAAAATCAGCCCTAGATGGGGTTCTGCTTGGTTTTTGCTACAGGCAGTAACTGTTCTGCAAGCACTTAGCCTGGGCTCGATTGCTCCATGTTACACCAATGACCAATACAATCTATGATCTTGGCTTATTGGCAATGACACCCATGAAATGCAATTTCTAGTTAACCACTTAAGCCTTGGATTCTAACTCATTCTTCTCTGTGCTAGTATTTGTATATATCTCTTTCATATTGCAGGTTAGTGAGGAAGCTCTGAAGAACCCACTGGCACCCCCAATGCATCAGAAAACAAACACATTGGTGAGTAGTCTTAGAAACTTTGGTAAAGCTTTGCACCAATACAATCTTTGAATTTCTTAATTTAGACTTAAAACCGTCTGCATCTGATATTTTGCTAACACCATTAAAGTAACTGTCATGCCATAATTCATGCAATGAATCTCATGATCTTCAACACATTGCTACACCTTTAGTTGTCTAACTGGAGTGCTGTTTGAAAGATGGAGTTTAAAGCCAATTGTCCCACCTTATTTTGTGTTTGGGGACCCCTGTTTAATCGATATTTTACAAAAAAAGTGTATCCAAATACTCTGTAGAGGCTTTTAGGATTGCCTTGTAAGTGGTAAATTCAAGTCGAATCACCACTTTGCCTACAACTTGCAGATTTGCAATATTCTGGGGCATGCATCAAATGTGCTTCAACTTCTATTGTTATAGTTAACTCACTAAGCCTAAATCCTTGAGAATTCACTCTTATTAAACAAGTACAGATTATGTCACCCTGCTGTGCCCTCCCCTTCTCGCGGTGACTGGTGAGCATGCTGAAAACCCCCCAAAAATTGCTGTCCAAGTTATTTTCCTACTAGAATATGTGGTAGACAAATACAAGGTTTTCCACAGAGCGATATGTGAAACTGTTTGGCACAAATGACAAAATCCTCTACTCCTCTAGTGTTGAGGCACTCAGCTTGCACGTGCTTCGAGATTAATCCCAAAGAAAGTATTAAGGAGACAATGCTTCTTAGGGGCATTGACCCAGTGAGTGGATCCTGATCGAAAGACTTGCAGCCCTCTTGGTATGTCTTATACTTGCAGAAGGAAGAATAAATGGGTCATATACTGCAGGCTGCCTTGCATAAGGGAGCAGTTGCATGTGTTTTAGAGCCAAAAGACTTATAATATTCACTTTCAATGCCATTACAGCTGCACTTGCACTTCGGGCACTGGTTTAGAAAGGAAATTCTTTAAGACTGCAGGTTCATTATATATAACAGCCTCGCATAAAATTTGTTTTGCTTTTGGTTCAATTTTTTTAGCGAATTTCTGCTCAAACAGGTCATAAGTGCAGCCCTCATAGAGTTCACTTATCTTGCCTCTTCAACTCAGATGGTGCATCCTTCAAAAGATCAATTCAATTTGAACTGAAATTTTGTACTAGGACCGAAATACGTTCCTCACAAATGGGTTTGGGGAAAAATACTTGTGCAGTAGTCCTTATAAGTTATAACCTCTATGTTTCATTGTAAAACCAAGAGGCAGATATCATTTGCAATGAAGCAGTGATTGATTAAAATCCCACTCAGTAGTCAGTACATTATAATATCATATTATAGAGATATCATTAGTTTGGTAAAACAGTAACAGAAAGGCTCTAACACTGCTCAAAAATGCTTACAGAATGGTTAATTTGATAACTAAATAACCGACTAGAGGATTTTAGTTCTACTTTGGTTTAACACTAGGTCCCTTTAATTGCCACCTCCATCTTAGAATTAGACGACTGAGCTATGCTGTTGCAAACTTGAAGTACCAGATTGTCTTGAGCAATCCATCTCTTCAGTCTTAAACTGCTCCAAATTTCAAAGATGAATTGAAAAAAAGGTCACATTCCTATGCTAGAATACTAAATCTAGCAATCTTAGTCTCTTTTTAACCGATTCAATTGAACTAAAAAGAAAAAATTATAGCTATCTTCGATTAGTAGAAAAAATGCGGGATGTTACAGAAAATTCAAATCTTCAATAAGTGTTCTCTCCAAAGAAAAAAAAAGGGAAACAGAGAAGTAGATACAGGATTAGCATTCACTTGATCAGCAGATCATTTCTTTACAGTTCTATAATCATCTTGTTAAAGTATCTTTAAGCCTTCTAAAGTGCTCTTTCTCTCAATTTCGACATTATAGATACTGCTTTGTTCTTGAGACTCAACTTTCTCTCTTCTGAGAATGGTAATGCTCTGAGATGAATCCACAAATTCCTGGTAGGACAAAACTCTGTTTTCAGTGAAACTGCTCTGATCATTTGAACTCAATAGAGTTTCATGATGCAGAGACTCTATATTGTCATCTCCTCTAGGATCATAAGGAGTCGAGTTCACACGATCGAGCCCATCTGGTGGAACCCCATTCTCATCATGAAAGCCATGAACTCCATACTCCATATCACCTTGACCGGGATTAATAGTGCTCTCTGCTTCACTATCCTGCAAATCAATCTTCTCTTCACCCCTTTCAGATTTTACATCCTCTTCTTTGACAAAACTCTCTTCTTCATCCTCTTTTTGGGTATTTTCATTATCTTCATTCTCTTCTCTTACTTGGGTATTTGCATTATCTTCTTTATACTCCACTTCTTCTTCCCCTTCAAGCACCTTGGTATATGAGTCTTCTGCACTATCCATAAATGAGACTGTTGCTTCTGTTCCATTGCTTGGCACTTCCTTGTATAGTCTCTCATGTCTAATTTCATCCGCTTTTATTTCAATAATAGTATCAAACTCAAATTCTCCAACGCCTTTGTCTTCTCTCACTACATCCTCTTCCAAGGCATTTCCATCTTCAAATTCTATCGTAGCTTCAAAACCCACTTTCCCTCTCCGTCCCAGAAGTATGGTTTCAAGTTCTTTGTTTAGTTTGTTGTCTGTATTCCCACCATAGTTCTTGTGCTTGTCATGAGAGTGCATCATCTGGTAAATCAACCAGATTGAAACTGCCAAAAGCAAAGCAACTTGAAGTGCCTTCCTTCCATTAAACCCTTTGGGTTTATAATTCTTGCCACTAGAATGTTGGACCAACAAATTTTGTTCCATTACTTCCTAGCTAGCATCAATGAAAAACACATTATTTACCAAAAGAAAAACACATTGACAAGACTGCATAAGTACCATACGAAAAAGGACATATAAAATGGAAAAAGGTTGTGTTTGATTGCCAAGAAATTTTTGCACGAAAGCGAAATGTGCATTAAAGGAAAGCAGTTTTGTTTTTCTTTTCCTTTCTTTTTCTTATCAATCAACTGGAGTCCCAAGGAAGAAATGTCCACAGTGAGAGAGAGAGAGAGAGGTGGGTAGTGGATTAATTAGGAGATGAATTAACTTGCACTTTTAGCTCCATTGAATACACGTTACACGCGAAAAGCTTGATAAACTTTCTGATTTCCATAACGAATGGATGTTTGGGGGGAAAGAAAACATTCAATCTTCTCCAAAACTTCAATTGTCTACCTCTTCTTACTTTCCCTTTTCAACCCCGTTTCACAGAATATTGCTATGGAATAAAACATGAAATCCCAACAACCACACAATCAAATCAAACCTTCGTTGCAAATGACAGTCATAACCAAAACGAACCATTTGCAGACCAATCGA
The DNA here is from genome assembly GCA_017140935.1 of Hamamelis virginiana. Taxonomy (NCBI): domain Eukaryota; kingdom Viridiplantae; phylum Streptophyta; class Magnoliopsida; order Saxifragales; family Hamamelidaceae; genus Hamamelis; species Hamamelis virginiana. The sequence goes on along the minus strand of JAESVK010000329.1, from coordinate 330,328 downwards.
TTCATATTTTATTAATAACTAAATCAAATCCAATAAAAAAACAGTATATATATCCCAGAATCTACCACAACAATGAAATTAAGCTACAAAAAAGCCCAACACAAACCCAATTCAAACATTAAAACTTGCCGAATAAACTGGCCTTGATTGCCAGTTTTTGGTCCATAAAAATAAAGGGCTGCTGCTAAAATCATCAATGAAGAACCAAAAATCATATACTCGATCAATACAAAGTAAGTGCAGAATTTATAAAGTAATCGACAACTCAAAGTTTGATCAAGAAATTAACATAGAATATGCAGAGCAAGAAGCCTCCTTAGATTACCTCTTTTCGTCGATTCGTTGAGTGATGAATAGCCGATTGTCTAAGAATCCAGTATGTTTACAGATTTAAAGAGAAACCAATGATGATAACGAGGAAATTTGCTTAGACTTTTACATCTTCATTGTAATTTTTTTTCAAAAAGAGACTGCTTTGTGGAGGAAAGTCATAGTATTTCGATTGTTTGTGGAATAAGAAATTTTTGTGTAAGCGTTGAAAGTCGTGGAATGATGGTTAAGAATCCAATGAAGTCGTTATTTTCTCGACCCTTTTCCGAAAGTACCCCTTCTACTTTTACAAGGGACGTTATAATAAAAGTAGACTCGGTACATATATGACCCGTTGGTGGAGGGTATTGTGGGAAGTGAATAGTAAACTGCCGTCTGTGTTCCATTAAAATAGGCTTTTTGAATTCCGCAAGTAATGGGATTCTATCTCTTCAATCCGGCAACTTTAGCTAATGGGTACCTGCCACGTGGAAATTTGAATGAGTGACATTTGTCTAGAAGAGTTTGGCAGGTGGAAGGTGGGAGGGAACTTTGTTCATTCAAGCTCCGCACATGTTCCGCACATGCCATTGAGCTTCTTTTTTTAGGGGCATATATTAAAAGAAAATTATATGTATGTTAGAGTATTGTTGGGAAAGAGTAATGATCTTTGTAAGTATTTGCTGACAATAAATATTTCATGGTCGTTAGATTTTATTTTATGGCCAAGATCTAACGGTTATAGAGTATTCCTTTGTTGGAGAATGAACTTTGAACCAAAATTTTAAAATTATTTGATGTGGCAATGAGATAGACTATTTGATCCATTTCTTATTGCTCTGTCAGATGGTTTAAAATTTTAGTTTATTTAGTATTATTTTCAATTGAGTTGCATAATGTACGTAGCATTCACATCTGATTGTATACTGAGAAAGTTGGATTCTTATACATGACAAAGTCAATACTTAGGGTAAATTTTTTTTCTAAAATATCTGTACATATATGTACACTAGTTATTTTTATCGTGTATGTTGTATGGTCATTATCTTCGATTGTCTTTTTCTCTATTTTTCTCTAGCTTTATTACTTATTTAGATAAATTTTTTTTATAACCAAACATTAATTGTGGAGGCTCCTTTCTTCATCTCATAAACCCACTAATGTTAGGTAATGATTATATTTGGAATCCCTTATTTGATACCAGAGAGAGAGAGAGTTACAACCTTTCCCTAATATTATAGGGTTTAAGTTGACCCATTTAGAATCCAAAACCGAGTGGTTTAGGGTCCATCATATTACCTCCATATTCAGTTCAACTTAATTTAAGAAAAGACTTTGAGAAAATATTTGGAAAATTCAACAAAGTCAAGTTTGCAAAAGATATGGCAGTATATATGGAAATACAAAACAAAATCATGCTCTAAACCAATAATAAAGGAGAACAAACTCTTGAAAAAATAATTTCTCTTGTTTGGTTGTTTGGACAAAGATGAACAACTGTAGGAAAAGCTAGAAAATGAACAACTGTTTTACCACTATGCAAAAATATCTAGCATAAAGGTGTCAGTTAAGTACATAAGTCTCACCAAACACCTAGAAGACGATAATAAATATAAAAATTAATAATACAATATTTGATTTGGCTTAGTAACTAAAAATATGGATTCAAATCCCACCTAATGTCAATATATGTGTTCTATGGACTTAGTTTTACTCGAGCTTTGTAATACCTAATATGATAATTGTATTTCGAGCTTATAGATCTAAAGGGTTATTAGCGTTCCATCAATGTAATTTTTAGATACACGACATGTATAAGAAGAGTATTTAATTGAACAATAAATTTTTCAAAATACAACTATTGGGTTTTTTTTTTTTTTTTTTTTTTGCTATACAAGGATTTCGAAACAAAATTTGCACCTTGCGGTCTGTGGCCTTGGATATTAATAGCGAGTGTGAATCGAACATGGGATTAATTAAGGAATTTGGTAAGCCCTTAGTCCTACTTGTTTCATCACTAAGCTACCCACCATGAAATTGATACAACTATCATATTGAAATTTGCAAAGCGCAAGTAAAAAATACGTGTCCATAAAATCCATCCCACATAAACTTGGTTTGGGTCTCAAATTATGACCCGCTTGGATTTCTGGGTAATTGAGTCTATCTTTAAGATCAAATCTTAAAATCTTAATCATGAAGTGAAAGGATAAACTCAAATGATTATATCTCATCATATCCCAGATAATTGGAAAATCCCCTGTTCAATTAAGTAATTATTGTTGAATCTCTCATGAACAAGGGGAAAATCATTTGGTAATGAAAGAGGTACGGAAGGTTCATGCTTTTCACTCAGAAAGGGACGCTTGTACCAGATATCTTTCTCGCTAAGCCAACACGCCAACAGGGTAAGCCTTGTGATAATGGTAGAGGTATGGAGATTTCATGCTTTTAACTTCTGAAAGGGACGCGTGTATAAAATAAACATTTCCTAAGAAGAAAGCCTTTGTTGGTATGGTACTACGTACAATCATTCATTCTCTAATTCTGACAAACTTTGGGGCCCATTAAACATAATCGGGCCTTGAGAAATTTAAATATACTTATAATATGATTAAGTCTAATTAACTCTGAACCATTAAACCAATCTCAAAGAAAAGACAATAGAGACAAAAAATTATATACTCGAAAGATCTACATGTTGGGTGGAGCAACAACTGCATGCACTCAACGTCATTTAATTTAGCCTCATAAGATAAAGTTTAATTATTTTCCATTATGATATATAGTTATCATATGAGTTTTTTTAATTATTACCAAATGCGCGCAGTGATGATGGTCTATTGGACTCATGGCATGCATTTTTACTGTCAAAATTTAAAAGAAAAATCTTAAATTCAATCAGGTAAAAGTGCATGGATACTCAGTTGTTGATAATAAGTGGGATAATTCTATTCCTCCTCCCTTTTAGTCATTCCTTTTCCTCCTCCCTAGTGTATCTGACCAACTTGGAACGCCTATTTCTAGAAACCAATTGTTGGATTTGATGCTCCACTTATACGTATCATGAATGCAAAAAATCACATTGATCCAACAATTGATTTTTCAAAAAATTGACATTGACTATTTTTCATAATTTTTTTATTATTATTTACAATTTTTTTTCAAAATTGTAAAAACCGACCATCGGATTAGTGTAATTTTTTGTATTCATGATAAATATAAGTAGAATATCAAATCCAACGGTCAGTTTTTCGAAATAACTTTTCCAAGTTGGTCAGATGCACTAAGGAGGACAAAGAGAGGACAAAAATGAGGGTAAATGGAATTTTCCTAATAAGTGATTAGAACAGTGTTCGGATTTGCTGGTGAGCAGGGGTTTGCTCACCAGGTGGTGAGCAGCCGGTGAGATCGCGACACGTCAGCGAATGCCCAAATCCAAGGGCCCAAGTTCGAAACGCGCATGGCAGGGTCGTTTTGGATTAAAAAAGCCTTCCTCTTTAACGCCGTTAACCCCGTTAGCTTACTGTTGGTCAGTGTTTTTGCAAAAAAAATTTCCCGCCAACTTCTCTCTCCTCCCACCCCAATTGTACCCTCGTCAGGACCCAAATGTCCTCTCTCTCTCTCTCTCTCTCTCTCTATCCTCACGAACCAAAATTTCTTCTCTCTCTCTATCCTCACGACCCAAAATTTCTTCTATCTCTCTCCTCTTTGACCCTAAGTACATCTCTTCCTCTCATCAAAGCATCATTGATACAGTGGAGTGCAAGGTTTTGATCACAATATATACAATATACACAACTCTTCATTGCAAGATTTTGATATTATACGCAACCATATTATTTATCTCTCATCAAAATCACAACTCTTCATTGCAAGATTTGGATCTACACAGCTGAACATCTCAAGATCTCCATCAATCTCCCTCATACCAGCCACTCCAGGTAAGGCATTGGTTTATGATAATTTTATATATGTGAAAAATATATATTTTGATGAGATCTATATGCAAACGAGGGTGATATTTAGTAAATTATATTTATGAGGTATTGAGAAATTGAAAAAAAAATATATAGAAAGAATGAACATATGAGAGAAGGAAAACGAGGGTTTTTTTAAAAAAATACCCAAGATCAATCACAGGGATTGTAGGATTGGCTATCGAAATAGTCGACTGTTACCATTTATTTAGTCGACTATAACAGGATTGGTTTAGAAAATTATATGTTCATATATACATTTAGTAGTTGATATACATGTGGTTTGCACTTGAATGTATGCTCTACAGTTGACTGTTATATGGATAATGTGTGTATAATGGAAATTTGGTTATGATATTTTTTCTTTGTGGACATGATGTGTGCAAACTATTACCGTACTGAATATTCTCATTTTATCAATTTAATTGGTACAGTTGATTGAGTATGGATTTTAGTAATGAAAGGAATGTTGACAATTGCGAAGATATTCCAAAATTGGGTATGGAGTTTGATAGTGAAGAAGCAGCATATAATTTTTATAACGATTATGGGAGGCGGGTTGGATTTAGCATTAGGAGAGGTAGTGTTGGTAGAACTAAAAAGACGAAGGAGTTGACAAGCAGAATTTTTCTTTGTTGTAAAGAGGGTGTTCGTGATAACAAGAGAAGAGACCAATTGCCAAACAATCCAAGAGCGGAAACAAGATGTGGTTGCAATGCTCATATGGGTATAAAGATAAACAGGGAGAAGGGAAAATTTGAAATATACACTTTAACGGTTGATCATAACCACGAGCTTGTTCCTGCGCGGTACTCCTATATGATGGGGTCACAACGTAGGATTTCTGATTTGCATGCAACACAAATTGAATTGGCAGAACAGTCTGGAATTCCTCTTAGGTCTGCATATGAGTTACTTGGTAGAGAAGCTGGAGGAAGGGAAAGTCTCGGTTTCACTAAACAAGACCAGAAAAATTACTTACGAGGTAGAAGACAGAAGAACTTGGCATTTGGGGAAGCTGGTAGCATATACGAATACTTTAAAAAACAATCATTTGAGAATGACTCATTTTACTCCGCTGTCCAGTTTGACAGTGAGGAATTAATTACAAATATTTTTTGGGCTGATGCAAGGATGATAATGGATTATGGTATATTTGGTGATGTGGTGAGTTTTGATACAACTTACAAGATAAATAAGGAGCATCGGCCGTTTGCTGTATTTGTTGGGTTCAATCATCACAGGGAAACTGTAGTGTTTGGTGCGGCATTGATGTATGATGAAACAGCAGAGTCTTACAAATGGTTGTTTAGGACGTTCTTGGAAGCAATGTGTAACAAGTCTCCAAAAACCATTTTAACGGATCAAGACCATTGCTGTCAAAGAAGAGTTTCCATCAACTTTTCATCGTCTATGCAAGTGGCATATAATGCAGAATGCACTCAAGCACACTAATAATATTGGGAATCGCGTTCCTGATGCTTGTACTATTAAAAACAAGATTGCATACCTCATGGATAATATTGATTCAGAGGATGAATTTTTACAGGAGTGGAATTGTATGCTTGAAGAACACGATGTTCGGGAGAATAGGTGGCTAAAAATGTTGTTTGATGCAAGGCAAAAGTGGGCACATTGCTATGTTAGTTATGAATGGTCTGCTGGTATGAAAAGCACACAATTGAGTGAAAGTTTTAATGCATGCCTAAAAAATTATTTGAAGTCTGATCATGATATCGTGCAATTTTTCATGCACTTTGAGAGGGTTCTATCCGACAAACGTGAGAATGAACTGAGTTCAGAATTTAATTTGATCCACAGGATGCCCAAAATTTCCATAAAGATAAGAATGATCGAGCAAGCAGCATTAATCTATACTCGGCAACCGTTTCATGAATTTCAAGAAGAATATATGAGATCTCTTGAACTAACCACTCAATCTCGTGACCGTAATGATGCAGGAAATATGGTGTACAACATTGGTCTCCACGGTTGCCAAAGGTTATACTATGTGACCCGGGATGGCGTTACTGATTGGTTGTGTTGCAGTTGTAGGCGGTTTGAAACGAAAGGAATCATATGTAGGCATGCTCTAAAAGTGTTGAGAGAGGACATTAACCCTAATGAACTCCCTCGTCAATATATTCTGAAAAGATGGTCTCGAGATGCAAGGTCCACTTCAGTTCAAGATAGGCAAGGTCGTTCAATTGTTGAGGATGCAAAATTGAAGGAATCAGAGCGGTACCGATACATTTGTGCATTTTATAGAAAAATGGCTGTTAGAGCTGCACAATCTCATAATGCATACCTACATGTTATGGAAAAAGGGAAACAAATACAAGATGAGGTAGAAGACATATTTCTTACAGAGATGGATCAAATCTTGAGCCCAGACAATACTACCACAACACATTCAGTTGATGCAACGACCAATAATGGGGTTGCAAGCACATTGAATTCAGCTACACCCACTAATGGGGAGTCAAGCACTTTAAATTCTGCTGCTCCCAATAGACAAGCAAAAGGACTAAAGGTGAGAACTGATCCTTTCCGGAGCAAGAAAAGACAGAGAAGTGCATTGGAGAATGCAATGTCTAAGGCAAAGAAAGTCGCAAAAAAAGTAAGGTCAACTATTTGTATTTAGGTTTCCCATTAAGTAATCGTACATAATTCATCCTATGTTTTGCAGAAAACTATGCAAGCGCGAGAGGCTCGCCAAAATTCCGCCAATTTTGAATACACTCCTCAGCCACCCAACGCAAGTCAAACACACATCTCTTCACAGATGTCGTGTTATGTTCCTCAAATGGACAGTGGTGCAATAGCATTTTACTCAAATTCACCCAATTTGAAGGAGCCAAGCAATTTTGATGCTAATCAAATTCTTATCGAAGATGATGCTGGATGGCTACCTGCATTGCAAGCATCACAAGTCATTACAAACCCGCGATCATCGCAGGTATGTTAGATGAAATTCTCAAACATTATCTCGCTCAAAAATGTTAGATGATATTGGGATTGTAACTATTAAAATTAATTCACTTAATTTCATAGGTGGTGGACTTGAATGAACCGGTGCATTGGAACCCAAGTGCACCTTTTGAACTTGATTTGTCATTGTATGTATAATTTTTAAAATTTTTATTTTATGTACATAGCATAAAAATAGTTTACTAATTATATTGTTGTGTGATTTTAACTTGCAGGTGAAAAATTGGATCGTAACTGGACAAAGATTATATAATTTATAAGCAAATAGTTGACTATAAAAGATGTATAGTCGACTATATGCTTGCAGACTGTTATTCCTGCAGAGGCTGCGAGCATATAGTCGACTGATGTTTTAGTATAGTCGACTATGTGCTTGCAGGTGTTCATTCCTGCAGAGGCTGCGAGCTTATAGTCGACTATTTACATTAGATAGTTGACTGAGGTTAAATTTTTTGCTTTACAAAATTTCGCGCGTTTAGATAGTCGACTGAGATGTACCATAGTCGACTATATGTTCAGCTTATATAAACGCGAATTTGGGGGGAAATTCGCAACTCTTCAGCTTTTTTTTGTGGAACGGTGTATCCCTTCAACCCGTCCCTTTGTATATTCCCTAACCGGTGCGAAGGTTGGATTTTTTGCCTATAAAAGCATTCCCTCTTACTTTCTATTGTGCACATTGACTTATAACTTCATCAAACCAACAGATTTGGGTTTCAATGGCATCAACATCTCAAAAGGGGAAAAGGGCAAGGAAGAGCTCTCCTCCGTTGAAGGAGAAGAACAAAAAAGCAAGGAAGGAAGAGTCGGAGTCGAAGTGGTTTACCAAGAAAGGGGCTTTGGAGAAATACAAGTCGGATTACGCATTTAGGAAGGTATGCCATGGAAAGCAAGTAACTGAAACCTTTTTGGCTTTGAATTTTTCTGCCCTTTCTGCAAAATTTCAGTCTGTATATTGGACTCCAATCATCTCTCTCGGGGTTTCTTCATATTCTGAATGTGTTAGGTTGTTTTATGCTAACCTAGTCTATATTCCCATCTCTAATGCATTCAAAACTAATGTTAAAGGAGTCACCTTTACCTTTGATAGTGACACCCTAGCCGAAGTTCTAGGAATTCCTCGTTCTCCCATTACTGTTTCTTGTACTGCTGAAATTGAAAGGGTTGAAGAGTTTGATAGGGTGAGTGCTCTTAATCAACTATGTGGTCTCACAAATCTAGAATCTCGTGATAAAGTCAAAGCATCTAAGCTGACTATTGTGAGTCGCGTCATTCATCATGTTATCACTCACAACATTATTCCTAGGGTAAGCTCCAGAGAAACCATAACTGCTTTAGATGCATTTCTAATGTGGAGTGTTGTGAATGAATACCCTATTGACCTCCCTAATCTTATTTGTTCGGAGATGCGTGCTTGCATCCAGAGGCACCATCAATCATTACCCTATGGGATGTTGATCACCAAATTGTTAGAGTATTTTAAATACCCTCTGAAGGAAGAAATTGATGTTAAAAAGCACTGTTCCAGTGATACGTATACAGACACAACTTTGAGGAATATGAAGCTTGATAAAATTGACAATGTGTGGGTCCATCGACGCAACCGCGTACGTATGCCGCATATGGAGGAAGAAGGTGTTCAAGAAATGAGAAATGAAGCAAATGCCCCATCCCAAACGCAGCAAGCAAATGCGCCTATAGCAGACATGGAGGTTCTTGTTCAGGGACTTGCCAAACTCACAAATGAAGTGGCGAATCTGAATTCAAATTTATCTACTTTGTCATCTCGAGTTCAGAAGCTCGAGAATGTTGTTGATGAAGTAAGCCAAGAGATTGCCATGGTGAGTTTCAAAGGGGGTCTAATTCAGAAAATATTTGAAGACGGGTTCAAGGAAGCTAATGAGAAGTTCAATGGAATTAGTGCTGACTTGCTGGAGTTAATCAAAAAAGCTCATAAATGATCTACAATGTATGGGTGTAAATTGTAATTTTTTGTTTCTATTGGTACATTGGGGTGTATGTATAATTTGTGGATACATTTGGGTTTTGGGTGATGGGTGTTGGGGTGTTTGTGGTTATGGCTGTTGGTGGGTTTTTTGAAGGGATAAGTATGGGTTTTTGAGTGTTGGGTGTTGGTGATGTTTTTTGCAATGGATAAGTATGGGTGTTGGTGGGGGGCTATTGGGTGATGGGTGTTGGGGGTGG
>JAESVK010000329.1:275184-320743 GCA_017140935.1 Hamamelis virginiana | reverse complement strand
GGATAAGTATGGGTGTTGGTGGTGGGCTATTGGGTGATGGGTGTTGGGGGTGGCCTGGTGTTTGGATGGGTGTTGGTGGTTTTTTGCAGTGGATTGCATGGGTGTTGGGGTCTTTGTTGTGTTGGCTGTTGGTGGTTTTTTTCAAGGGATAAGTATGGGTGTTGGGTGTTGGGTGTTGGGTGATGGGTGATGGGGGTTGGGTGTTGGGTGATGGTGGTGTTTTGCAAGGGGTTGTATGTGAGATTCGGGTGTTGGGTGGTTTTTTTGCAGCTTATAGTATGGGTGATGGGGGTTGTGTTGGTGGTTTGTTGGGTTGTTCTCTACATATCTTGGTAGTTTTTTTTTTTTTTTTTCTTTTCTTTTTTGGGACATGTAATAGAAGTTGTTGATGAAGGGAATACATGGGTGTTGTGTAATTGAGATTTGTTGGGTTACCCAAAATGAAATGAAAAATTTGGGTTGTATGCAGATTATTTTTGCTACATTAAATGAAATGATACATTTTTTTGACATTATTGTGTGGATGTTTTGGTTACCCAATATATAACATATTGTTCACTTGGATTGATGGTAGAGTTTGGATGGGTTATGATAATCTTTGTATGAATAGCTGAGAGGGTAATTTGATGTTGTAAAATTTAGGTTGGGTATATTGCAGCTTGACTATATTTGGTTATACACATGATATAGTCGACTATATAACTACATAGTTGACTAATTTACCTTTGTGTTCAACAAAAATATGTATGGCAACATTTTTTCTTACCAACTTTCTCATAGCAAACACATACTATTTGGCTGCTAAAGAACCAATTGTGTGGATGTTTTGGTTACCCACTATATAACATATTGTTCACTTGGATTGATGGTAGAGTTTGGATGGTTTATGATAATCTTTGTATGAATAGCTGTACTCGCGGTTTGATGTTGTAAAATTTAGGTTGGGTATATTGCAGCTTGACTATATTTGGTTATACACATGATATAGTCGACTATATAACTACATAGTTGACTAATTTACCTTCAATTCAACAAAAATATGTATGGCAACATTTTTTCTTACCAACTTTCTCATAGCAAACACATACTACTTGGCTGCTAAAGAACCAATGCACGCCAATATTTTTTATGGATGAGACATGTTGGGTCTTTTGCAGGGGGACTATGTTTGGTTATACACATTCGATACTCGACTATGTAACAATATAGTTCACTTTTTAATCTTGTATTCAACAAATCTATGTATTGCAACATTTCTTATCCAGTTTTCAACACCAAACAGAGTCAAAACATATCAAGATAATATTGATAATAATAATTTATGTCAATACATGTAATGTAACATAAACTACAATCACCAACCCTACTATAAAAACATATCCTTTTACATCGAGGTAAGTTTTTTTTTTACTTCGGTTTTCCATTACAAACAAGTGACTTTGAATCTCTGCCACATGCTTTTGAAGTTCTTTTTTCTCATTCAGTAGCTCTAATATAACTTGAATTGATCGTTTGGTGAACGGCTCCTTATCATGCCACATGAAGAATCCGCAATGATTGGTCGTCCCATAGTTAACACATCCATAAAACCTTCGTCCAGGGTTTACATTTGTCCATGATGTTCTCAACGGTGCTACTATTCCACAATGACACACTGGTGCAAACTCCACAATTGAACCAGAACGGCGATGGCGCGATGATCGGCTTGACTGTGAAGAGCTGGATGATGCCATCTCGAGTGTCTTACTTCCCTGAAATCTGGTTGAGACATTTTAACAAACATTTAGTAGTCATCCTCAATTATAATCCAACACATATCCACCTGAACTAATTTCTCTTCAATATAATTCAGTTTTCACACCAAACTATAGCAACAGCAGCCACATGCATATATATAGATGAACAAACCCACACACACACACACACACACACACATACATATATATATATATATATATATATATATATATATATATATATATATATATATTTTTCGATGTAGGTGGAGAGACAGAGATAGGCATCCATTCTCGAGAAGCTACTCTGTTCTTGAGAAGAGTTGGCCGTACCTCTAGCTAGAACAAGCTATGTTTGGTACGAGAGAAAATGAGCAAGAAATATGGAGTACAACAGGAGAGAGAATAAATTTGGGTAAAGAGAGAAATAGAGCAACAAATTAAGAGATGGAGGAGAGAGAGAGAAGAAATTTGGGTGATGATAGAGAGAATGGGATTTATGTGCCTGATTGAGCGGGATTTTTGAACAAGATCGAATCTGAAATTTTTCAAATTTTTCAAAAAATTTCAAGCTTAACGGGGTTAACTGCGTTAAAGAAGAAGCTGGAGGAAGCCGTTTGGGTCAAAACGACCCCTGCCATGCGCGTTTCGAGCTTGGGCCCTTGGATTTGGGCATTCGCTGACGTGTCGCGATCTCACCGGTTGCTCACCACCTGGTGAGCAAACCCCTGCTCACCAGCAAATCCGAACACATTAGAACAAGCATACTTTATCTATAATTTGAAAAAGCAAAAAACTCAAAAATAGTCAAAATTAAGGAGGTGCAAAGCCACAATATGTGAAACAATGACTTGATCTCAACCTCACATGAGCTTGAGCTTACCTGATCACCACTCCGCCAATAATGAATGAACCAATATGAGCAAAACTAAAGTAATCCCAAAACATCTATGCACCCATAGGTTACTCTAACCTTACTGTAAAGTACAAACCTTTTGCCATGTTCTCTTCCTCCACGCCCGCCTTTATATACCTCGCTCCCTTCCCTCCCATTCTCCCAATTATATCAAACACCATCTTCTCCTCTCTCCCTCTCCCTCTCCCTCTCCCTCTCTCAAAGAAAATATCTCAAGTGTTACACAGAGTATCACAGAGAGATGGAACCAAACCTACCAGTGATAGCAAGGAGATTATGGAGCATAGTACGTGTTGTGTATTTCATGTTGAGAAAAGGCATATCCAAAAGAAAATTAATTGTTGATCTCAACATGATGATGAAACGTGGCAAGATCGCAGGGAAGGCAATTGGGAACCTCATGTTCCACCACCACCACTCCTCCACCTCCAATCGCCGGTCACATGACCGACACCTGCCCTTCACTGCCCCACTCGAGTACGAGTTTAGCTGCAGTAACAGCCCTGCCTTCCCTTACCACTTTCCCTTCCACGTGAACAAGCGCAAAACCCACAACCACTCTCACTTCTTCTCGTGTGCTCATGCTCCGGCGACTAATGATGAAGAGATTATGACCGTTAATGCGGTTAAGAAGGTGTTGGAGATGCTGAACAGTAATGAGGCGGCGGTGGAGGCGTCGCCGATGCTTCCTGGGTTTGGCCGGAGTCCGGCGGTCCGGCAGTTGAGAATAACAGACTCGCCGTTCCCGTTGAAAGACATGGAAGAAGATAACCACGTGGATGAGGCGGCGGAGGAGTTTATAATGAAGTTTTATAATGAATTGAAGCAGCAAAAAATAATGGCTGAACTGGGATCATCGTATTGAAAACTCAGGCTGAGTGTCGTCAGATTCCAACGTACGGGTGAGGTCGGTGGTGTTCGGGCAGTAATGTCCATACGCGGTCATATAATCGTTGATACAACAATTCTATATCACTCAATACTTTAATCGGAAATTTAAAATCATCCCGACGTGTCGTGGTTTGAGTGGTATATGAAAAAGAGGAAAATAATTTGAGAGGAGAGATTTTACCACTCAAAGCATGACACATCAGGTGGTTTTTAATTTCGGATTAAAATGTCTAGTGCTATAGTATTTTTCTTGTTCATATAACAATAAAAGGTTGCATGGGCTAGCTTTCACTCTTTTTCAAGGTTTTTTTTTTTTTAAATATTTTTATTAAATAAGGTTGTAAGGATTGAGAGATGTGTATACTAAAGGGAATTATCAGCTCAGGCTTCTCTTTATGTTGATCAATTTTTTGTTTATTAAGAATATCTCAAAAGTAAAAATAAAAATAAAATATTTATACAGCATGAGATACAATGTTTACACATTTCATCATCATCAATCTAAATGATATATTAGTTTCAAAGTAAAGAGAGAGAGAATTAGGAGTCGTCTTTGAGTCCCTTATCCGGCCTATGATGAAATATTAATACATAGTATTCTGTGAATATACAGGAATCCCGTTAATCAAATTCCCAGCATTGTTCTTTCTGTGTTCACATATTTTATTATTTAATTAGGATGGTATCTTCCAAATAAATTCTTATAGGGATTTGAACCATATATGCACTGCATACCATAATGTAAACAAAATAGAACGAAGCACTTTGAAGATAGGTTTTGAATTTTTTGAAGAAAAATATTATAGTGCATAAACTTTAACCCGAAATTAAAAATCACCATGATGCATCCTGTTTTGAGTGGTGATATATCTCGTCTCAAACTGCTTTCATTTTTTTTTACACATCATTCAAATCACCACACGTCAGGGTGATTTTAAATTTCGAGTTAAAGTACAGAATGATATAGAATTATTGTTTTTTGAATGGAAAGAAATTAATATTAGGTTTTTGCTTTCTTTGTGTTTTTGTTGGGTTTTAATGCTTTTAGCCACGTTTTTGTTTTTTATCTAAAGATCTATTTAACAATTAAGGAAGGGCCACCATGGAGCCATGGAGTGGAAAGATTATAAGTTATAACCCACTGCTTTTGGTCTAAAATGACAATTACAGCCTCCACTAACATGTACTGAATCCTGATGTGATTCCACTATGTTAAAGTGAACCTCTAGATGTCCCTTTGTCCCCCAAATTTAACCGTTTTTTTAATTCTTTCTTTCTTTCTTTCTTTCTTTTTTCTTCCCTATTTTTTCTAAATCCTCTTCCTTCCTTTTGGGTTGGCAACTGTTACTTTTGAATTTGTATTTATTTATTGCCACACCCAACATAAAAATGATTAATTGGTAGCACTAGCGAATAAATTTAGTGATATGGATGATTCATTTACCAAAAAGGGTCTCCCCGACCCGAGAGCTTATCATGGCCCGTTCAATTACTTCTCAGAAAAGAGGATTAATTGGAGAACCTATTCTATAAGGTAAGGTGTTGGGTTATAGACCGAATGTCCTAACTTTGAAAAGTAAAATTGTTCAAATAAAAGTTGTAATAATTAATTGTAAAAATAAAAATAACTAAAATAATTTTTTTTTTGGCCAAACCATAAAAAATCTAGCTCCATCAATCTCATCCTCCTATTAACAAAAGTGTATTGATGTGCTTTCAGCCTTTCATATATTCAAATTCAAAACTTCTCTCCTCAAAACAAGTACATATATATATATAGTGAATGGAAGAGATCTACTGGTCATGGAGTATTTTCTGACTTTAATAAAATCAGTAAATACTGACAAGATCATTACTCACACACACACACACATTCCATCAATCTCGATTCTATAAGAACTTCTTAATGCTTTTTATCGTCAGTCCACTTTTGTTGAAATAGGTATTTTGAAAAATCAATTGTTAGATAAGATGATCTTCATTTGCATGTCATGGGTCTTCCAAAAATCACAGTAATCCAACGGTTGGTTTTTAAAATACAGATATTTAAACAACTGTGATTGACAACATCCACCAGTAAATACTGTTAGAGTGTTTCATGAACAGTATATTAAAAATCGATTGTAAGATCACTATGATTTTTGAAAAGTATGTAATTCATAAGAAGATTATATAATCCAACAAACGATTTTTCAAAATACATGTCTCATGGCTCCCAAAAGGAATGGGTTAGCAATGAATTAGGTAAAGAACGTTTTACCTAATTAAAATTCCATATTCCATATATGCATGTCAACATATTATAGATTGCGTTTTTTATTGGTCTAATTTTTCTCTTTACCAAATCAATAAGCCGCAAGCATGCATGCCCATGTGGACCAACCAAAATATTTGAATAAGTAATGTGCATGACATGCATGGAGGTATAATATATAGTTGTGCTTTAGCAATAATTTAAAGAATTTCATTGAAAGTTAATTTACGTGAGAAAATCATGAAATTAAGCAACCCAAACAACTCCCACAATAACGGTTCTAAACAATGATAATGGTGGAAGTAAGCTGGATTGGTATTTCTTGTGGGCAAGATATCTCCATGTTTTGCTAAGCATTGCGGGCAAACATCTATTAACTTTTAATTATTTGAT
The DNA here is from genome assembly GCA_017140935.1 of Hamamelis virginiana. Taxonomy (NCBI): domain Eukaryota; kingdom Viridiplantae; phylum Streptophyta; class Magnoliopsida; order Saxifragales; family Hamamelidaceae; genus Hamamelis; species Hamamelis virginiana. The sequence continues at coordinate 314,553 of JAESVK010000329.1, read as the reverse complement.
GATTAATTATGATCAAGTGGTGGCTGGCAGGACACCGAAGTGCTTATAATGCCAAAAGGTTTAGGTAAATTGTTAGGTGAAGGTGAGAAAATAATGCGAAAGTCACGGGCCGTGACACATGTCATGTTTTGAACTTGAACCCTTCGCTCCTTTAACTTATATACTTTACGTGTCATTTCAATAGATTTGACTATTAAATATTATTTCTTCTTCTCTTTTCTTTTTTTTAATTTAAAATAATTCAACCTTTAATTTGTCTGATTAAGGGTTTGCGAGCATGAAACATGCAATTTTTTCCTAAACAAAAATGCTATACAACTAAAAACTTTAACTTGAAATTAAAAGTTACCCTGATTGTCATGCTTTGAGTGGTATGTGAAAAAGACAAAATCTATTTGAGAGAATGATTAAACCATTCAAAATACGACACATCGGGGTGGTTTTTAATTTTGGATTAAAGTTTCTGGTTGTATAGTTTTTTTGGGTTAAACCTCTCAAAAATGGTGATATTTTGAAGAACAAATAAGTTACATATTTTCACATTGACATATTTCAAAAACCAACCATCTAATCACTGTGATTTTTTGCAGGCATGACATACAGAGGAGGGGCATCTAATCCAACGGTCAGTTTTACTAACTGTGATCTAAAATTAGTCATATGGAGCCGATCTTACGCAACTTTGCGTAAGGCCAGCCTTATATTATCATGTCTGTATATATATATATATATATATATATATATAATGCATGAAACAAAATATCCACCTAATTAATATTTAGATTTCTTTTTTGGTTCAACGGTCAGGGTGTCCAGGCCAACTTGCGCACACCTCGACTAAATTCCTCCCCGGGTGTCCGGGCTAGCTAGTGCATTCAGGAATTAATTCATGGAGTGCTTCTCAGAAAAATCAAACCTTAGTTGATAAGATATGTATATATATATATATACACACACATTTGAATTTATGTAATGTGAATCCAATCTCGTCTTTCCTTTTCTTTCTTTCCTTTTCTTTAGTATCATATAATAATTGTGAATTTTCAAAAGAATCCATAAAATTACCTAGCTTATTTATTAATATTAGAGGTCTTAGGCCGGGTAAAGGTTGATTTCTATAATTTGGAAAAAAAAAATGCAAAAAACTTACTCAAAAGCATAAGCAAGTCAAGATCAACTATATATAGCTCAATTTGCTTGTTCTGCTTTTGGGTCAGTAAATGAATCTGCTAATGAACCAAAATTAATTTAAGCTGTTTAAATTAATGTCGTTAATTTATTCGTCGTTAATCAAAATATCACTATTAAATGACGATGATGATGAAGGATTTGAGTTAAAAACTTCTAAAGTCCCAGTTTCATTCACACAACCCTATGTTCATGCCAATCCGACTGCTCAAATCAGGATATTTGCACTTGAAAGAATGTTCAGAGTTTCAATAATTTGATGTCGATCTTTGTCAATTTATATTTATATATTAATTAATAATTAATACATGTTTCTTTCATTCATATTTGTTTAGCACCCTTGTCGTTGTTTTATAATTGGAAGTAATTGATTATTTAATTTCATCCTAATCTCGAACGAGGCATCAGGCCAAAATTATATTCCACAGAAGTAACCATCCATGCAGCCTATATATAGTTTATGTAAAAATTTCTATTATTTACCTAAAAATATAATTAAAGTTCGATTATTAAAAAAGATTAACCGATCGACCCCTTTAAGTATGAAATTTTGGAATTATATCTAATTAAATCTTTCAAGTCAATTTGAACCCATGCCAACAAAATTTCACCTACTGGTTCTTTGTTGTACAGCAAATTCAAGTCATATATCATATAATAAATCCACTAGCTAGCCACCGTTTCAAACCATGGACTTTTTCCAAAGCATTATGCTTTGTTTGGATCTCCAAATTAAAAGAACAAGAAAATTAAAGCAAAAAATTTATAAATATTAAAAAAATTTTTGTTGTTCCTACAAAGGAGGGGCTTGAACCCTTAACCACCCCATATTGCTTGTGCTAAGGCTCATTCATTGGTTTCTTTTTTAATTTTTCTCACATTTTTAAAAAATCCAAACAGAGCATAATGCTATGCTATGGTGGGCTTAATTTCTGTAACTAGCTTGTTTGATTCTCGTGAAATGTCGCTAACAAGAGTGCTATCTTTTCGACACTCGTATAAAGAAAACACTAAAAAAAGCAAAATCAAAGTGGTCATGACCTAGCTTAGCTTGGACATATTTTTAAGAGAAAACAGGGTGCTTTGTTTTGTGCTTGCACGATTGCCTTCAAAACCATGAGCATGGAAATAAGGCTGCATGAAGGTGGGGGGGAAGGGGAAGGGGAAGGTGCATGGCAAAAGGAAGCTTTAGCAAAAGTTGGATTTCTTTCATGCTAAGCTTTCTTTCTCTCTCCACTCACAAAAAGAAGGTCTTAAATAATTAAAACGCATGCTGTTGCTTCCAAACACACGGTACATGTTCAAATCCACGTGTTGCACATGCATGTATGGCTATGACCATCACCAACACCATCACCCTCAATATTATATTCAATAAAGATTGATGCACATACATGCATTTATAAATGCACATTCTTGAAATAATTGTCTAATAACTTGAACAATTACGTGATAAAACATGTACATATTGAAGTGCAACATATTTTCATTTTTATTTATTTATTAATAAGGTATTCGAACTTATAGTTAGACTAATTTCAAGACATGGGTTATCTCATTGATTCTTTGCATAAGTTAACGTACATGCATCTGAGAAAACGTGTACATATTGAAGTGCGACATATTTTCATTTATTTTTTTATTAATAAGGTATTTGAACTTATAGTTAGACTAATTAATTTCAAGACATGGGTAATGTCATTGATTCTTTGCATAAGTTAACATGCATCTGAGAAAACCCTAATTGGCAGCTGGAATTTGGGTATCGATTAATTAAAATCAATTGTTTAATCCCACATGATATATTCAAGTAAAATGCAAATATATAAGTTAATATAATTAAATATTTGTAAAATGTATATGTATATGTATATAGTATGGATGAATATATTGACATGGAGGTGACATGATTATTTTATTAATTAGAAGCTTGGTTAAGCAATAAGGTTGGGAACAAAACAATACATTGCTAGATTTGAATCTTTTAAAAAACAAAAAAGCAAGCCGAGAAAAGGACTCGAAAGAGAGAGTGGGTGGAAAGGCTGAGGGAAAGGAAGTGCTCAATTATTGAAAAGACTCTTCACCAATGCACTAATGAAATCTCTCTCTAATCTCTAATATGCCAACAACATACTTCCCATGATCTTTTTGGCTTCTGGGTCTTTTTGAATATTCTAGAGCTAGATTATATATGCACGCGCCTCGCACAAGCATGCTGCACGCAGATAGACCATTCGATTTGTGACACGTGGCATTCATGCAGTACATAACAAACAAGCGATGACAAATCGAATCAAGGGTCAACTATGTTACACGCGTCATGCATTTATATTATAGAAAAGAAAAGCTAGAAAGAGTTTGGTTTTACTTTTAATCGAAAGCTAGGTCAAAGAAAGCCTAGAAGATGCCTTTGATGTTCACAACTTGGTAGTAATCAAATAGCTTAATGCAATGCTTGGCTGCTAGAGCCAACTTAATTTTTTTTTATAATTTTCCTGACTGCCAAACAGATAGATCATAATATAAAAGTGTGATATTAAGAGTTAAAGTTGATGTTCTCTTTTGTTTCAAGATTATAGTGCAAGTTAAAGGAACTTTAGGATGTATATATGCTTTAAAGCGCACAAGGAATGAGGAGTTGTTTACTTGTCCAAAACTTAAATTAAAAGTATGAACCCTTTCATAAAGAAAGGATTATGGAGTCTACTCATAGTGCTGTTCTTATTAGAGGTGGTAATTCCACACTTAATTAATTAAATTAACCCCCTAACTTACCGATGGACTTAACTTAAACCTAGCCAGCACGAGCAATTCGAGCCAGGACCCAACCCATTTAGAAACGAACTCAAATGTTTTTTTTTTTTGTTTAATCAGAGCATCAGAATATTAGAAGAACAAATAAATTAAAAAACAATCTATGGTTCAAGCCCAATATATACCTCTTACCCTTGTAAAATGGGTCAGAGAGATGTCATTAAACTACGAGGTTATTAGCAAGAAATCAACTCAATTTGATTACAACACAACCCACTTAAAATATGGTTTGGATGGGTTGGCCATAAGATGGAGGAAATATGTCCAAGTTGTGAATTCAACCAAATTAAACCAAGATATATGTGTGTGTGTGCGCGCGCGTTCAGATTAATATACTACGCTAGCTAGTACAGCCATTTTTTTGGTCATGCCCAAAAAAATTGTCATTCAGGATGGTTTTATACCATATATAATAGATATATAAATTTCCATCCTTTTTTCTCATAATCCTTGACTTATGAGACAGATCAAGCTTACTTATGAGCTGCCCTAGCTTTTACCATTCTCAAAATAGTCATAAATATATAATTTTTTTTCAGCCTTTTAGGAAGATTTTGTTGAAATAATCTCTAAATCCATACAACGGATCGATATGCAGCTCTTGGAAACCTAGTCTTCTTGTCTACATGACAAGTTGAGCGGCACACTTAACTTCAATCTCATGAAAACTAACAAGAGACTCGCATAATTCAAAATCAGAGATGTCATTAAGTTACAAGACAATTACTTCAATAAGCTTGCATTTAAAATGTTACGAGCCATATTTAGTGGCTATAACATTTTCTTAATATTTCAATAAGTCATGATTTTATTTCCAAATCTTGTTAATAATGGGACGATCACTGCATGTCCCAATGAAAAGGGTCCACAATTTATTTATTTATTTAATATAATAAAATTTGAATTCACATCATCCACTCTATAATAATCATGTGTAATCATTATGTTAAAACGATTGCGATAAAGGCCGTCAACTATTAATGTGAGCGAAGGAGGACAAAATTTTTTGGACAGATTCTAAATCTTAATTACTCCATAAATTACATTAAAAGGCCAAGTGAAATGTCTAAGGCCCATGGCATAGAATGAGGGATGGATTCCTACAAAATCAAGGTCCAATGAGTTCTTTTATGGGCCATAGAGTTGGACTACACATGAATTTCACCGACACTGGAAGAAAGGGCCATTTAACAAATATGGAAATTGGGCTAGCTAAAATTGAGTCGGATTGATTTTATTGTACCCCACCATTTAGCAAGTTTTTTTCTTTGTAAATCTGTTCAACCTTGTATGGGAAATAAGAGACATTTTTATTTTCAAACCAGCTATGTGCTAATTTATTTAAAAACTAAACAGCGGTAAAAAATTAGACCTCACCTATTCCAATTTTCAAACAAGCCCCAAGTCCTTCTTAACATCTCCAGTTAATAGGGAACAAAACAAGTCATGTGTTTGAATAAATTCCTCTTAATTCATCAATCGTTTTCATGTACTCCTACCCAAAATCCTTTTTAAAAATATAAAAATAAATGCCATTGAATTCTATTTTCACAGAATGAGAGACTCAGTTATAAGTAAAAATTATTCAGTGTGCTGATTATATATATAACTTTTTAGATGCATAACACCCATCATATGACTATCATAATGTGATAGTGTTATGTGTTTATCAGATTATATATCTGATACACTGATTAATTTTTCGCGGAGAAGACATTGGGATAGGGGGCCCTAAGCCATAGCAATGGCACTATGGCAGTACAAGGCCATAGAGCAAGACAAATTTGGCCCAATATGATTTTGTCAAAAGCACAATCTTAGGTCCAACGGGTGTTTAATCTAATAGCCAATGGGAGCCCAACTGGCTGTGGGGTGTGGATCATCTTGTCAACGGACTAGAAGTCCATAGACTTGTGGACATGTCAGGCTAAACGTATATTGGATTTCTGAAACGGAGTCCAAAGAAGAACGTGTTGAACAAATGAAGCAAAAATAAAACTATCGCCCACCGTGGGGCTCGAACCCACGACCACAAGGTTAAGAGCCTTGCGCTCTACCAACTGAGCTAGACGGGCTCTTGTAGATACCATGACCATTTAATTAATATGCTATCTATTATATGTTTTTTTAATTACATTTTAACTTAAAACCATATAGAGAGGAATGGTAACTCCAATGAATAATTAATCACTTTGCTTCTTAATGTGAAGGGTTCTTGGGTAAACATTACCAATTTGAAATTGATTTTGATTTTATCACTACTTGATATGTTTCTTTTTTTCTCAGAAAATAAAACATAAATATATTTATATATTTTTTCAAACTAATTATAGTTAATAGATCTAATCTAATTCGGTTTTTAAAATTACCTAATAGACCCCGAATATATGATTTTACGTGTATAGTGTTCTATTTGAGAAATATAAAAATTGGGCCAATTAAAGATAATTTTGACTTGTTTTGATATCACAACTTTTTATAAATGCTTTTATTGTAAATTGACTTAGTTATGTTTAAAAAACAAAGCATAAATATAATTTTTTTTATAATCAATTATGAATTGATTTATTTAATATATAAAATAAATAGTATAAAAAATAATGGACCCAGCTTAATTTAATTTTATAAATTTTCAATCCCAACCTAATTTTTTAAAAACTATTTATTCTAATTTTCATTTAATTTATAATTTCAAGGTTGGGGTACCCACTTTTGTTCTTCTTAATGATTACGAGCATTGTACTAGGTGCATGAATGGAACACAATATTTTTATTGTAATTTTTCAATCTTTGTTTGTAAATTGGAATAGTTCCGGTACTAAAAGATGGACAATATTTGACAATAGTGATGGATGGTGGCTGTGGTGGGTGATTATAACGAGTATCGGTTATGTTAGGTGGTGGTGATTGGTGAGTAGTAGGAGTGGTGAAAATGGTGGTGATTGAGTATTGATGTTGAGTAGAGATGGGAGGTGGTGGTGGTAGTGGCAGTGGTGGGTGATGGGTGGAGGTAATGGGTGAGTCGTTGGTGGTGACGGCAGTAATCGTTGTGTGTGGGTTGTGGTGATAGGTAGGTCGTGGTAGTGATAAGGGGGTAATGAGGGATAACTCATGGTAGGATGGAGGTGGAAATTTGGGAAAAGAAATAACGGTGCTTATCATTATCGTTTTTAAGTTTTAGATTATTTTATTACGTAATAAAATGATATTACCCCTTCTTTGGAACTAGTATTTGAAGTGAAGAATGTAATAATTGAATAATTAACTTATCACATCTCTTAATAATATTATTGAATATAGGATAAAGATAGAATTATTCATTCCATAATCCATGCTCCCAACACTTCTTTTATTTCTTTCCCTTCCGGAAAGAATGAAATGCATAGGGGACCATCCTTTTTGTCGCGGCATGCTCATCAAATTTACGGATTCGTAGGGAACCTCAAGCCCTACTTAATTGAATGAAAATGACAAAGACTTTCAAAACTAAGTAGGACCTTTTGAATTAAATCTAGTGTATCAATGGAGCAAAGTAGCCTTGACCCCTTTTAGTAGGGGAGCGAATGATTAGACTTTAGAAAGTCAGCGAACAACAAATCTTTGGTCAGCGAACAACAGATCTTTGGGAGCAAATGATTAGACTTTAAAAAGTCAGCGAACAACAGTTCTACCATGTAAGTATGGTGTTTCCCTTAATTCTCTAAGATCTATGTGAAGTTATACGAGACAATCCAAAACCCAATATAAGAAAAGAACTCAATAACCAAACTTTTATATTGTTAGTATTATATTGTAACTTAGACTATGAAAAAAAATATATATTTTTTAACAGATTTGATGAAAATGACAATTATAGAATATTTCAAAAAGTAAGACTTTGATGAGATTAGTTGACTTAGGGAAATATTTCAATTAGGCTAAAAGAAAAGAATGCCCACTTATCAGAAATTTGGCTCTGCCACTTTACAATGAATATCTACAAAGTTGCATTATATATAAGACAATTACTAGCACATTAATGAATGATGCATTTAAATGATTATAACATCAATGAATGGCTACATCAAATTAATGACTAGTGTATTTAAATAATTATAAATCAATGAATAAATGGTCACATCATTGAAATAACATTATTTGTTATTTTTTTTAATGTACATAATTTCACATTATTGATATAAAACATAAGTTATTATCGAAAAGTGTAACTCTGTCTCTGTTTCCTACAGTAATGTGTTAAAAAAAATTGATACGATTACATTACACACCACACACCGATAAAAAAAAGCTTTCGATGACATGATTAGAGCATCTCCAATGCAAAAGCCAAATTTGGCATCCCAAAAAGCACTAATTGATGCCAAATTCTAAACACAAACGACACTAGTTGATACCAAATTTGACTCTATAGTATCAAGCAATGTCAAATTTGGCAAATTCTTTTGCATTGGAGATGCTCTTACTAGTTACTAACCAAAAAAACAATCCAAACATAATTTATAACCCATTTTGCTTCGTATTACTATAGAAAACAACCTCTTACCCATCTGAGCACATAGATTATTATTATTAATTATTATTAACTAAAAACAACAAAAAAAAGATTTTGTGAGGCTTTTTGCTTCGCTTTATACATACCATTGAAAAGTACAGCTTTCTGTTTTGACCATCTCGTGTCAAATCCTACATGGCAATCAGTTAGTTGGAATTTGCAACCTATCATGGATGTTAAAACTAAAACCAACAATTAAGCAATTTCATTATAGAATGCATGTTTATTTTTTTTTATGAAGGTTTTAATCAAACGGTTAAAATGAAATCATCTCAAATTGATTTAATTCCACGCAACTGAATGAATCAACGGTTCAGATTCATCTATTTCCTAATTCCCTACCATTAAAATGCTGCACTAGCAGTCACCTCTTCCATTGTCACTTGTATGTTGCAGTACTGTTTCGTGGCTAGGTTACGTGCGATTGTGCGAAGTCCTTTTACGTATTTTCACCTCCTTTACATTCTTATCTAATTTCTCACTCCTGCTTCAACCAAAAAATCTAGTTACCCCACGAACGTTAAATCCTACCGTCCATCTCTTCCCCATCGACGGCCACCATTCACCCACCTAAATAGACAATAATTTTTCTTTACTTTCAAAGTTATATAAAAATTACATATCGTCTTCACCTCCTCTCTGTAATAAGTACTCGAAGCCCTCTCTTTTTATCTCACTAGATTGTTGATTCTCTCTCCAGAGATCTCTGAACCGTTTGGCTCTGAAACCCTTTTTTTTTTTTGGTTTTAAATCTTGCAACGATTTTAATACGGTTTCGATTTGTTCGTGTTTTCTTCGTTTGCATGATCGTAATTTGTGGAGAAAAGATCAGATTTTGATACATTCATCGTCTTATTCGAATTCTTATGATACATTCATCGTCATCGTCATCTTGTTGTGATTCTTTGTTGTTGTTGTTGTTTTGGTTAATTGCGATTGTGGTGTGATTGTGAATCGGAAGAGGACGAAGAGTTTGGGGAAAGCCAGGGCTTGGAGGATGAGATTTGAAGGATGAACGATGCCGGTATTGCGTAGCGGAGTGCGCAGGGGCCGGGCAGCGAAGCAGCCTAATCCGATCGAAGAAGGTGAGGCGATTGCGACGAGGACTCGAAGAAGACGAGCGGCAGCAGCGGCGCCAAAGAACAAGCAGCAGCAGCCGGTCGATGAGAACGTAGTTGCCGCAGCGGCGGCAGCACCGGTGCAGGCAAAGGAGGAAGGAGAGAGGGGTTTGGAAGAAGCTCGTGCTGTTGGAGGAATAGCTGGTGGTGGGGCGGAGAAAGAAGAGGTGGGAGAGAAGCAAATGGATGATTACGACAGTGGGGCGAGGAGCGCCGACAAAGCACATGCGGGTGAAGATGAAGGAAGCACTGCTCCGCTTCCCGAGAAGGTAAGGGTTCTTGAATAATATTTTTTTTCATAACAAAACAGCTTGTATGTTTCATTTCATTGTCTAAAACTGCAATTATTTTCTTCTAAAAGCCGTGGTATATGATGGTTTTCGATGTTTGTGTGGTAACCCTAGAGTGTGGAGGGAGTTGCTTCCGGCATAATGTTCTTTTTCTTTTGAAGATGTTGTGTTTATTCTGATATGGGTTTGATATATCGTGTTTGACATGATTTACAAATTTGGAGCTGGATTTTTGTTATAATGGCATCTGTATTATCTTGGGCTAAACCTTGCCTGTAAAATATACAGTATTTTTTTGAATTATTTCTCTATGACGTTATACTCCTGTCTTTCATTTTGGTTTATTTATTGTTCAAACACTTTATCAAATGGGCACGAGTTCACTAAAACAAGAAATATTCAATTTTGAAGTAATAATAATATAAACTTAAGTAATTATATTACAAGAAAGCATCTTCTGCAGTGTTACTTTGACACAGGTTACTCAGGTATGCATAATGGGAACGGACAGTCACTGAAGTTAGTCTGAATAGTGGAAATTTTGGTGTAGTCTCATTTAAATCCCATTGAATTCGCTCAATTGCATTATAGTCATCGAGAGGACTGCATATTGCGATTGGCACTGTTGGCATGTACCAATTGTTTTAATTTGTTAGTTAATTGAATGCATATATGGAGTATGTGATCATATATGCATCCTGTGACATTATGTCTAGAGGATCGAATGATTAAGTTAAGATCATAAATGTCATACGCGTCATAATATGCATATCTAGGTTGTTTGAATTGGAATTCTACCTGGATCGATTGGCAGTTCTCCTGAATCAGATCTTGAGAGATTCTACAAAGTGGAAAACTTAATTATAATATGATCCTATGTCTCAAAAAATCTTGAAAATTGGTGGGGGAAAATGACTACAAAGTCATTGAAGTGTGGCCACTCATATTCTATGAAGACAAAAGGAACTGTTAAGTGTTGACAACTTGACATAAATTTACTCTTCTAAGAAGGTTATAGCTTATTAAATTGAAAATTTAATTTTGGCATTGTAGACTGCCCCCCTCCTCTGCCACCAAGAAACAAAACAAAACGATTTTAATATTGCTGAATTTAGATAACTATCTCAAGAATAGCATAATTAAAAAAATTTGGACTTCAGGAAATTAAAGAAACAATATCTCATAACAGATAAAAAGCGATAATTGATTGCAGAAGTCCAAATTATCGCTTCATTAATTGACCGCTTCATTAGCTATCATCAGGCATAGAGGTGGATCGGGATTCAAGACCAACTTGGGTTCCCTTGTCCAACATTTCGGGCTTAAAAATATAAAAATCTCGATACACATTTGAGAAATATGAACCAAAATTGATTGCAGATTTCTTAGTTATCTATGTTCTACGGTGAAAAAGGCTTTCAAAATAGGCAATTTTTATTTTATTTTTTTTACATTATGGCACCTTCTAGTTAAGTGTTAATTTTATAATAGCACTCTCAAGTTTCCAGTCAAGATCAACAAGCATTTAAGGTGGATAGGGAAACTATGTGAATTGTCTCATCAAGAATTTTGAAAAGGACATTTCAAGCTTAAAATAGAATTTTTTTTGAAACACATTCAATAAAACAATCCACGATCGTAGAGTCCAGGTTGAAATTGCTAGTCTGTGTTCTTTGGTTGAAGGAGTTTGTGGCTGCTAATGTCCTGCCTATACCTTTTCTGTATCTCCTGTCAATGTATTCAATTTTGTAATTTTCTTCACCTCAGGTTCAAGTTGGTGGTTCCCCATTGTACAGAATAGAGAAAAAGCTGGGTAAGGGAGGCTTCGGACAAGTGTATGTTGGTCGCCGTGTTTCTGCTGGAAATCCAAGTGATAGAACTGGCCCAGGAGCTATAGAGGTATAGGTCTAAATTTTACTGATCTGATTATATCAGTATAGCATTAATTTTTTATTCTCGTCATATACTTGTTACCTGTGTATTCCAGGTGGCCTTAAAATTTGAGCATAGAAGTAGCAAAGGATGTAACTATGGACCACCGTACGAGTGGCAAGTTTACAAGTGAGTATTACTATTTGCTCATTGTGTTAATATATATATATATATATATATAATATTAAAAAAAATATGCATGATTCTACCACTCATTCTTTGTCAATTTTACAGCACTCTTGGTGGGAGCCATGGTGTACCTCGAGTACACTACAAGGGCCGGCAAGGTGACTATTATGTCATGGTATGGTATATCATTTCCTATTGCTTGCTATTTCTGAATTTATGGAGTTCCCATATAGTGTTTTCACAGTATGTGTCTGCCTGCTTATAGAAAGGCTGTATAAGTGTATAATAGAAGACCTTAATGCCTGCAGGTTATGGATATGCTGGGACCTAGCTTGTGGGATGTTTGGAATAACAATTCTCACACGTGAGTCTTATCAAATGTCGACTCACAAGTCTCTGGTTTTCTTTGCTGTCCATCATTTTAGCATTTCATGCACTTCAATTTCTTAATTAAGGTTTTTGTTAATTCCAGGATGTCGATTGAAATGGTTGCATGCATTGCCATTGAAGCTATATCAATATTGGAGAAGATGCACTCTAGAGGGTGAGATTTTATTTTTTGCTTAAAACCATGCACATGGGGTGGTTTTTGTTTCTTTGTTCCCTTTTGTTTATCTTTCTTATTTTGTTTTGTTCGGTAAGAGTTTTATGGTCTGGGAACACTTGTGTCTATTTTTTTTTTCTTTTCCAGCTTGGTGTTTTGTGTCATATCATGATTGGGATTAGGGCTTTGTTGAGTTGAGTGGAGTTGTATGGTGTTTTGTGTCATATGGAGGGATGCTTTATTCAATTTCTACTATTTTTATGAATGTATGGTTGAGGAACATCTTGGTTTGTACCTTATTTCTCATCAGCCCGTCTTTTAGAATGTGACTTGAATCTTTAGAATTTTAACTGTAATAGAAGCATTCAGGGATCAGGGAGATAGAGATCTTTTCTGCTTTGTGGTTGATTTCCTTACAGGTGAAGCTCTCCACGTGTAAAGCATTAATGTGGGAGAACTGGTGGCAACTTGTGGACTTCTTGTCCAATCTGCTATCAAGGATTCAATTTTATAAACAATCATAAATCTATTGACTGAATATGCTTCTTAGATTTTTGCTTGATAAGGATATGTGATTAGCTCTCATTCGGACACATTGCAACCATGAATATATGATTCTGAAACTGGATCATGACAACTTTTGGCAGGTACGTGCATGGAGATGTAAAGCCTGAGAATTTTCTGCTTGGTCCTTCAGGAACTCCTGATGAGAAAAAACTATTTCTAGTTGATCTTGGTTTAGGTACCTGCAGATCACATCCTTTGTAATTATAAATTTATAAGCATTCATTCTACAACATTGTATTGTATTTAATAACTTTATTTGGCTATTAGCTACTAGATGGCGAGATACTGCAACTGGTTTGCACGTCGATTATGACCAAAGGCCAGATGTTTTCAGGTACAACCAATTATATTATTTTAATTTTTTTTGAAATTTTTTTTTTTTAATAAATAAATCCTGTGTCCTATTTTCACTTCTGTATCGAACATTGTTGCTCCTCGGCTCATTACAATTCTGGTCTGGCAGGGGAACTGTGCGCTACGCTAGTGTGCATGCTCATTTGGGGAGAACTGGTAGCAGGAGAGATGATTTAGAATCTCTTGCTTACACACTCATTTTTCTTCTCCGCGGTCGTCTGCCTTGGCAAGGATACCAGGTTCACCCTTTCTAAAGCTGTGATAAAAAAGTTTAGTGTCCTGTACTGCGTATTATTTTTTGACATGATGGTGTTTTCAGGGAGAGAACAAAGGGTTCCTTGTTTGCAAGAAGAAGATGGCAACATCTCCAGAGACTCTGTGTTGCTTTTGTCCGCAGCCATTCAGGCAGTTTGTTGAATATGTGGTGAACTTGAAGTTTGATGAGGAACCTAACTATGCAAAATATATTTCCCTCTTTGATGGGATTGTAGGTCCAAATCCAGATATCAGGCCAATTAATACAGATGGTGCACAGAAGGTACTTATATGGTGTTATTTCTTTTGTATTCTTCTATAAAATTCAAGTTTTTACTTATTTCTAAACCTAATTCTAGAGTCGTTCTAATTTGTACTTTACATCTTGCGAAGCTTATCTATCAGGTTGGTCATAAAAGAGGCCGGCTGACTATTGAGGACGAGGAAGATGAACAACCAAAGAAGAAGGTCCGGATGGGGATGCCTGCAACACAATGGATTAGCGTTTACAATGCTCGACGACCTATGAAGCAGAGGTATCTTTATGCTCTAAATGATGCATTATGCTCCATCCAGATAACTCTATGGAGATGTTTTGTTGGTGTAATTTGTCCCTTTCAGTTTTTTTTTCTTCTTGTCTTTTCCTCTTTCTTTTTTTTTTTTTCCCTTCTATTTTGTGTTTGTCCTCTTTGTTGTCTAGTGTTGCCCCTTCTTGTTGCTCCATTTTACAGTCTTACTTCCATTTTATCACAATAATGTGGAAAGGATGTGAAGTTTGTGTTGCCATGCTGTTGTAGGTATCACTATAATGTAGCAGATGCAAGGCTCCACCAACACATTGAGAAAGGAAATGAAGATGGATTATATATAAGCAGTGTAGCTTCTTGCCAAAATCTGTGGGCCCTGATTATGGATGCAGGCACCGGTTTCTCCTCTCAAGTTTATGAACTCTCGCCCTTTTTTTTAAACAAGGTACATGGTTTTATCTATGTGCAACATGACGTAGTTGTTTACCTTAATATATTGTTCATCACTCAACAATTCTGTCTTTACATTTCATTACTGTTGTATGCAGTATGCACAATACAAGACCAGATCATTGCTTTTAGTTTGCAAATGCATGCATAGGTTAACACAAGTAATTAAATTTTCTTTTGGTTGTGTGAAGGAATGGATAATGGAACAGTGGGAGAAGAACTATTATATCAGTGCAATTGCAGGTGCTACTAATGGGAGTTCATTGGTTGTAATGTCTAAGGGTTAGTATAAGACGTTTGATTAATAGTTTTTTATGATAAAAGGTTACTTAAAATTTGCTTGACTGACTTTAATTCATTGAGTCCAGGTACACAATATTTGCAGCAGTCCTACAAAGTCAGCGATTCTTTTCCTTTCAAGTGGATAAACAAAAAATGGAGGGAGGGTTTCTTTGTTACTGCCATGGCCACCTCTGGAAGTAGATGGGGAGTTGTTATGTCTCGTGGTGCTGGATTTTCAGACCAGGTCTTCTTAAACTTATACAATGTTCCACATTATTTTGTCCTCTGGTAGCAAAGCATTTATCTGGACTGATTATGTTCTGTTAATTTCAGGTTGTTGAACTAGATTTTCTTTACCCTAGTGAAGGCATCCATCGGCGGTGGGATAGTGGATATCGCATTACAGCAACGGCGGCTACTTGGGACCAAGCTGCTTTTGTTCTTAGTGTGCCAAGAAGAAAGCCTACAGATGAAACACAGGAAACGCTTCGAACTTCGGCTTTTCCTAGTACACATGTCAAGGTGAATTATTTGTTTTTACATTAGGTTATAGCAGTTCCTATTTACTACTGATTTGTTAAGCTATTTTTGAACTCTAAAATTACTGTCATGGGCTCTTGCAGGAGAAGTGGGCAAAAAATCTTTATATCGCATCTGTTTGTTACGGTCGAACAGTTTCATGAGCTGCCAAATATATTGTTTGGGTGCCTCCTGACATCCTTGGAGATACTGTTCTGTGAGATCTCATCTAGCTATCCTGTTGGGAAGCTAAAGACCCTGGTTTTCTGAAGTGGCTTCCAGGCTTAGAGAAATTTTGATGAGTACAGACTTTAATTAATTGTAATCAAACGTATAGAAGCTGTTAGTAAGATCTTATTTTGTGTCTATCAATTGTCTGGAAATTCTCTTCCGCTGATGTCCATGATCGAGCGAGGCCCAAAGGAATGATGGGTGTCTTTACTTATTGCCATCATAAGTTTGTATAGTGTTGAACAATAAGTACTTGGTTGAGGGTATATGCCCATCATGTTTTGTTTGCTCTAGTGTGCATCCTGTGACATGGCATTGAGCTGGTATCTGGACAGTTGATATTGCTTTGTGGTTCTTGCTCCTTTCTACCCCCTTCCCCATAGTTCTCTTTTCTTGAATCAGACAGCTGGAGATTTTTAATGTTCCTTTTTGGAATTTATTTAATCTAATCATATTCAACAGTGATTGTTGTTGTTTTCTACCTTATAATTGATACAATGATGATTTCATGTTGATGTGTGGTTCCATTTTTGTTGGGCATATCATTTTCTTCCTTATATGTTGAGACATGATCGCGTACTGCTAAAACACTACATCTTTTGTGGGATTTTTTTATAAATATAAATATGCTGTTGGGTTTCCATGCCGCTTGATTTTCACTGTAGAATTTTAGCATGGGGGTGGTAGTAAGATTGATGGTCTTATGTCTTTTGTTTATCACATATGGAAGAATTTAAGACATCAATCCTTGATTGGTGGAACTCAGGAACTTACTGCTGGATGAAGTACTGTTCTATTAATAAAGTATGCATATTGGAATCTAAAGCTATGACTTGTATTTTGGCTATCCTTAATGATTGAATTGTGATGTTGTGAATGAAACGGTTGCTTGTTATGGTCTACAAGTTTTTAAGATTGATTGTTGGTTGCTTCCACCATCTCGATTAGTTTAGTTTAGTTTAGGGTTTATTTTTTATTTTTTTGTTTTAATTAAATAAATTAAATTTTAGGTTGCAAGTGGTATTTTGTTTCTCTTTTCCCTCATGTTTTGAGTTTTAGTGCTTGAAAGTGTGGGGACCATTCGCAAAACTGAACTGCAAGATGCTCTTTTGGAACCACCCCTATTGGATGGAATAGGTATCTCACAATTTGGGTTCTGACATGTGTTGTAACATAAAATGATGTATCTTTTTGATTCATCAACATTATCAAGAAAGTTTTACTTCTTTCTGTGGCTCTAACTCGGTGGTTATCCACCATTTTAAATAAATTTACTATCTGTTAAGTTTGATCTGTCTAGCTAACATATATTATGGGACTGCAAATTGACTGGTATTTGTGGTATATTTTAAGTGACGCATAGATTATCTTGGACAAGATATTGAAGCATCAGAATCACGGCCAAAGTCAAAATTGCGCAATGCAGCAATTGTCAATGCTCAGAATTGGATCATTTCTTCTGTGTGGTAAGTTTGACACATCTAATGTGAACTTATGAAATCTGCTTTGTAAATAATATTGTATATATCAATTTAACTGTTGTATTCACTTTTTCATTACTAGTTATCCTTAGTCTAATAGTCTCTTATTATATGTTGCAACTGCAGTCCTATAGCTGCTAAGTTCAAACATAGGTAATAGGTTACTTAGATTTTCTCACCTACCATACTTAAAAATGGCTATCGTATACCCTGAGGTTAGGAGTCGTTAGCATTAGCTTTTCTTAAAATCACTTTTGAAGCTCAAAAGTCCACTTGATCTATTTTTTTCACATGGGAAAATCCAGGGTATGGTTTATGTAGTCATTTTGATGAGCAACCCTGAGGTTAGGCCACGTTAGCTTTTCTTAAAATCACTTTTGAAGCTCAAAAGTCCACTTGATCTAAGAGATGGAGTGATAATCACTTCTAGACAACTTGAGGAGTGATAGGATGATGGTTGGCAAAATTTTAATACTAGAAGTGATTGTGACAAGGAGACCCCAACTTTTACCATAATCCCTTCTAGTAGGGAAATTTGGATATGTGAAGAAATGGTTTGAACCAAGGAGATGTGGAGATAATTCTCCAAAAGTGATTTTAGAAAAAGCTAACCCAAACGAGCCCTTAATGTATGAACCTTTTGGTTTTTAAAATGTGAGAAGGAAGCCAACTGTTTGTTACATACTCTAAGAAAGAGCATATGGGTGTCACAAATATCTAACCATTGGAGTCTTGTTGGATAAAGTAGTGACATTGCGATATCTATGTTCTTGAAACTATGAATTAACATGCAATTTTTTCTTCTTGGAATTTCGGAAGGTTTGATTTTGGATGAAATGTAGGTCATTTTGGAAATGGAATTAAGTTTTTCTAGTTTAGAATCAATACCATTAGAAGAAGGTATCCTAGGTTTTAAACATGCACTTCAGGTTTGACTACCCCCCCGCCCAGCGCGGGTTCTGTTCTTTCTCCCCAACATAAAAGGAAGGCCCAAAATAACATGGTTAGAGATGGTGAGGAAGACACACAGATGATGATGACCCTTGAGGGGTGGATGTTGAAAAAAGGATTGGTAATTGGATATTTTATATAGCATCCATCTTAAGCACCATATTTGCAGGTTATAGTTTGCAGTATCTTGTGATGATTGAGGGCGGTGAACATTTATATGAATCTGTATAAGCCTCTTATTTTTAATCGTTTGGGTCAGCACGTGATAATCTATCAGCTGGTTCAGTTACTGTTTGCAGCTTTTGTTGCCTTTCTCTTGTAACACAAGGTACTTTTTTGTTGCAAAGAGAAGATACTTATTAGATAGAGTGAAACTAGTGTATTTCTTACTTTTTCTCTTATTGCAGATAGCAGAAGTCCCAAGAGCACTAGTTTGCCTTGGGAGGGAAGAAAAGATGATATCAGAATGTTTTCTGTGAGAGAATGTTATAGTTTCCTATTGTCATTGCGACAGAATTTAATGTGAAGATCTTGCAGCTTCATTGCATGGCTTGAGTTTGATAATTGGTAATCGGTGGAAAGCCCTACGATCCCAAATTTTGCATGCGGTCAGTCCACTCGCCGGTCTTTTTCAGTGTAATCTGCCTGCTCTGCACGTTTCTATTGTTCTTTAATTTTCAAGCATTTGGTGACAACGTTTCTATATAAATGCAGACACTATCAGAGCTGGGCCACCAATTGCCATCCTGTGCAGCTGCCAAATGGAGCCGGAAAGAAAGCAAGAAGAAATAGGGGATGAATTGCTCATGTCCTTCAGGTGGAACACTGACTTGGAGGGAAACCTTGAGGGCTTTAAATTGAGAATTTTGCCGATGGATTTGGATGGAAAATTTTATGACGGGGCAATTTTAAGCTATCAATAAATTGCTTACACTAATGATTAGGAGGGGGGTGGGGATTGGTTGTATGTTTGAAAACCCCATGAGTGCCCTTTTTCTACGTACTAGTCCTTGTTTTCTGAATGGAATAACATAGATCTATGTACTGGCTATGTCCTACTTTTAGTTGGAAAATAGAACAGCTCGACTTACTGAGTTTATGTCAATATGATACAGCGACAAATGGGTTTCTTTCTGTGAAGTTTCCAAAGCAGTGCGGGTGAAGTAAGATTGGTCCTCCCCAATCCTCTATGGAGAACGGTTTGTAACTCGTGTGATATCCGGGAATTTGTTTTTAGTGTATTATATTCATAATTTTACTGCATGGGTACTGATAAATATTTGGGTTACTTCTGTTTTGCACAAGTATTTTTAAGGCAGACTAGTGTAAAGTGGATTAAATTTTTTTGTTTCATTGGCTTTTTTGTTTTTCGCACTAGTGAGATTGCCTGCTAATTTGGATTCAGGATTTTGAATTTTGGAGAGTTTTGTGCATTGTAGAGTCAGTTTCCTGATAGACTGCTACGCATTTTGAGTTAATAATGGCTTGATGGTTTTTCATACCTAGCCTCTAGACGATGGAATTGGAAAGATAGTGTTGATAAGTCATGCAGACAAATTCCGAATTACTTTTGTTCACAAGATCTGAATGGAACCTCATCGTAAGCTTGTCATAAAAGGCTGTTTGGGAAACATGAAAACCTAAAAAGCTTGAGATGAATCTGACCACTTTTTAAAAATGTTTTAAACATAGTTGAGCAAATGCAAGGACGTTGATTATGGCAACAATTGCAGGGGTGGTGGTGCTGATGTTTTTGACTTGGCAGGAGAATGCACTGTCAATGACACTAAAGTTGCCCTTACCAGAATAGAAGAAAAAAGATGACAATAGAATCAAAAGACCATGAAAATGACGAGAGAAAGCATGTAACCATCATGAACTGAACAAAGCTAGCATAGTAAACCCCAGCAGGAAATGGCAATTGAACTCAGTTTTCCAATTTACTGCATTATGGGCTGAATTAGTGAAATCTTCTATTGATATTTCCAGTGCTGCAACATTACAACAAAGATAAACTTTTTGATTCCCAGTTCTCATTCCCACCCATTTCCAGTTTTGGGAAATCAAAGTAGCCCGAAAAAGGTATTATGCTGGCCTGCTACATATTCTCTTCAATTGGACTTTTTCCTGGCACAAGAGGAAGCACATAGTTTTCAGTTTTCACATAACCAAAAAGTGAGTAGGTTTACTTGTATTAAGAACCTGGCTTAAAATGTCACCCCCACAAACGCGTCCACCCACCCATACACATAGTTGGAATGAAGATTTAACAAGCATGAAGTAAAACAAGAAACTAAAATAAAGAATGCCATATACTTTCATATCAGATATACCTCAGTGTGATCATGGTCATAGCGAACCACAAAGATGCATCTGCAGCCTCTTATGTCATGCAATCTCCTTTGGATTTCAACAATGTGTGCATCAAAATAGATTGCATGGTCATCTCTTTCCTGAAAAATCAACCACAAAGGCATAAACCTAAAACATCCAGTATTTGCCTAATTTGCTGTGTCGGACATTCATGCTTGTGATTTTGACCATTGTAATCACATTTCAATATTTTGGAACCAACTGTTTCAAACACTCCGTAATCATGTTGGGCCCTCCAAGGCTCCAAGACCCGTGTTTGTGTCCTTGACACACAGCTTTTGGTGAATATTAAAAAATAAATGTAAAAAAGAATACCTGGTGGCATAGCACAAGATCTCCAACATTGACCTTCTCACACTCTGAAGGTTCTAATGGAATAGAACGCTCACGCACTCTTTTTTTTATGTTTACCCACTCATCATGATCCTTACCGAACCCAGCAAATCTTACACGAGCTTCCTGTCATATATATTAACATCTGACAACTTCACTTAGGTTTTACATAAAATTATGCAAATAATATCTCTTTCAAGGATGCCTTTTTCGCACATCACACATTGTAGAGTTGCAGATAAAGAAGAAATTGAGAGATGTTAGGATGTGTTAGGTCCCATACAATGTGGGAATTCATTAGTTGCTCCACATCACATTAATAGAGGATACACCCGTGTGTGTGTGTGTGTGAGTGAGTGTGAGTGTGTACAATAAATATATATCTTAACAAACATACATATTTTTAAATTTTGTACATTTACATGCGGACTTCTTTTTTCCTCTATTGGAGAAATATATGAATAAGTTAGTTATCCTTGATGCCATAATGTCAAGCTTTGAACCTCATTAGAGCTGAATTGATTGTGCTATGCCTCACCCATGATATTGCAGGTACAAACCAGATTAACTATCATTAAGAGCTCAAAAAGCCATCACTTAGAAATATAAAAGCAAAATTCCAAATATCAGATTTGTATCAAGATGGAAGATCAAAATAAGAAAAGGCAAGAAACCCATATAATTGAAGTAACAAACACAGACATGAAAAATCAGCATAGATAAACTTGCTGCATTTTTTTGTTTTCTTTTAACTAAATTTAATAAGCAAAGGAATTTATACATAAAACAATACTAGGATCACTGAAGAGAAAGAAAAAAAAAATTAAAATTGATGTGATCTTACTAGTTCGCCTGTACTCATAACTCTATAGGTCAGGAATGAAGCAACATCATACCTAGAAAGGCCAAAGATAAGTTAAGGGTATCAGCTTAAATCAAAAGAAGATTCCGAAGTCAACGGCCAAATAACAAATCTTGACATTGATTTCAAAGAACTGAAATCAAAATGAAATCCAAAAGTTTCTAAAACATTTTGAGTTTTCATAAAATATTACAAATTTTCCACACACGTTTTTGTTCCTTGAGTGTACAGATGCATGCTCACCATGCAGCATCTCTTGCTGATTTAGCTTCAAATGACAACTCTGAAAGATCTTTGACCCTGTCACCTGTATTATAATTGATATTGTAAAGTACCATATGAAGAATACTATTCTCCAATTTTATAACTAAACAAAGGTACTTTTCATTGAGATCACCTGTTACAGCATGATGGTCCAGTCTCATAACAGAAGGTTCATTCATTGTCTAGATATAAAGACAGCATAAGCATAAATTTGTCTTTAAATGTGGTGTGAAAATATGTTGCAATAGGCTTTGTCCATGATCAAACCATTACAGATGGTCACTGAGTACATAAACACAAGCTAAAATAACAGGCTGAAAAAGCTTGGGAAGAGAGACTTAAATATCTACAAGTTCATTATAGAAGAAGCAGGAAAAGAAACATGGAGAAAACGTAAGCAAAAATATGACAATTTGAATATATACTTCAAGTTAAACATTAATACACTGCACTGAACTACCAGTCCACCGACTTGATGCTTTGAACAAAAGAGGGGAAAAAGAAAAGAACGATCAACAAGATAGTATTGGGAAACTTAGTCTTAAAACATTGATATCATATCCACACTAGTTATTTCATGAAATTGAAGATTTTTGTGTCAATGAATATATTTTGTTTTTTCCTCTGAAGTTAATGTTATGTCAGCAACTTAGCATATGAAATAAAACCTTACTTGATGGAACTAAAATTTTGAAACCAACCAATATAGCATTATGATATGAATCAAACAACATTTTCAAATGATTAGTTTGTTTGAGGTCATTGAATGGCATAAAAGTGTAATAATGTGACAAATCTATTAAACAGAATATGTTCATGAGAGTTCTCTCTAAAGTTCTGCTCAAGCTGGCAAAAAAGAAAACCTTTAGGCTTTTGAGAACTTTCAGGTTCATAGCTCCAAATGTTTGCATCCCTAATCGACTTTTTCGGACCAATAGATGAGGAAGTGACTTTAGTCTGCGACTTTTTTGGTTTACTTTTGAACCAACTTTGCACCTTGAACAAAATAAAACAAATAAGGTTATGAAATTGTTCAAATAAAAATAAAACATCAAGTTTGGATGGGAAAATTAGAAACAAAAAGAAAAGAACCTGTTCCCATTGAATGGCAGGTTTTCCAGCACGATTTGGTGAGCAACTGCAAAAGACGGCGCGAGCCACAGAAGAAATTTAATGTTTAGACAACCAACTTTCTATACAAGCACAAAATGTATATTCCAGTCTAGGATATGGTCTTATTCATTTAATGCTGAAACAAGACACAAGGATGGAGTATACCTAAAACGGGTTGCAAGGTCTTGGCAGAATTCTTGGCTCAGTGATTCTTCTCTTACATGCTTATATAAACTCTCCATTTCCATGATCTATCATAAAACACAAAAATCAACATGTAGAACAAATATATAGACATATTACATATAATATAGGTTCAGGATAAGGATAATGGCAACAGTTGATGTACAACTCAGACTAACTTAAAAAAAAGCCTTATCCCAATGACTTTGGCTCTACTAAGGCAACAGTTGATCCCAAATACCAAATCGCAGTACAAATATGAAGGAAGAAAATGCTAATTAATAATAAATGACGTGGCGGTTGATCTAACCATTCTTTTTTTTAGCAAATTCTTTAATTAATAATAAATGAAGGCTAGAATTGATTTGGGATGGTTTTTTGGGATATATAGCATTACTCATATGAAGGACCATCAACCATGCTTATTAGCCCAAGTGTAAGATAAAAATGGCACATTGATTTGCCAATTGTGATGCATCTGAAAAACCTCAAAGAATGATTTGATGCTGTTAAGCATTGATTGATCAAAACCAGGATTTGTGAATGAACGGTCCTTTTTGTTTTTATGCATGGTGTCAATTACTATACATATTTTATCATCACTAGAAGCAAAATTTATTGTGGAGGAAAAGCAACTCAAAGATTATGCCTCTAGATAAATTAAATGTATAAATGAGAAGAATGTTAGTCTTATACTCTTATGATATCAATTAAATAGATATAATGGATAAAGGAACAGGAAGAGGAAGAATAAGAAGACTAGAACGAATAAGAAGGTTGACACACAAGCATTCCACCCATGATTTGAAATATATATCAATCTGGTTAGATGACAAGAATACCCCCACATTACATTGTAAAAAACATAATTGTCTATCGAGTACCTATTGAGAAACCATTTGCACAAAGCTTTTAAGGTGCTTTGACAAAGACACTTCCATGGTGAAGAAAGTGAATCCTAACTATGTAAGAGAACTTCCAACATAAAATGGCAAGGCATTCAAAAATCAGAGCATTTGAAAAAAGAAAGAAAGAAAGAAAGAACAAAAATAAAAGATTAGCTAATATAGCTTTGCTAAAGTAATTCGATAAACAATAATGAGCTGCTGAGAACAAAGAAGGTCACAATTCAACACTAGCTACTGAAGTTTCAACCCCTACATGTACACCAATTTTCCAAGAGGTCCTTTGTTGAATTCATTGGAGTCCTCATGCCCAATAGTTTCCAGCCAAAAGATCACTTGGAGGGGCAACATTTACAAACTAAACGTGAGAGTGAGTGAAAAATGGAAAATAATGCATTGTGTCCACTGGCCAATCACCAGTCACATTGTGCCACACTAAGGTGCACAGGGGTAAGCCTGCCTTTCCATTAAAAGGTTTATGATATTTAAAATACTAAAATGCCCTCACTTTTGCCTAAAATGGCAGCTGCAATTTTCAAAACTGGATGTGGACTTTTGTGATTGGCTACCAAACATCAAGGGTGGGTGTGCACCACTGTGGTGTCAAACTCCTCTCCAGTCTCCACCGCCCTCAACCCAACCTCAGAGTCGCAATAAAAACACCCAAACAAGAAATAATTAATTTCAACACTAGAAATTAAGCTTATTTTTCATAATTATAGTGACACCCACAAACCCACATGGAAGGTTAGATAGTTCGCAAACATAAGATTAAACAGTAACCCATTATAGAACACCCAAATAGTTAACCATTAGGACCAGACAGGTGTATACAAATAGTTGCATCAGAGAGTTCATGTGTGCCTGTCTCGGAGAGAGAGAGAGAAGTCCATAAAGGGAAAACAACAAGGTAAAGAAAATTACCTCAGCTAGAGTAAATTCAGGAAGAGAAGACGCTGTTTCCATTTCATGAAGCCAATCCATTACTGGGAGACTCTAATAAATGAAATCACACAATCTTTCCAAAGTTTATGACAAATTTTGCTTTAGTTTAGTATTAAAACGCGAGCGGGAGAGACAGAGAGGGAAAGTGGGGGGAGAGGGAGGGAGGGAGGGAGGGTAGGTTTTTACGGGGTTTTTGTGCCTTTAATCATACTACTAGCAATGCACCACGTGTAAAATTTTTGTGAAAATAATTTAATGAATGAGAATTAATTTGAATAATCTATAACTAAATCAAATATTTAAAAATCAAGTTATATAGGTATTTATAAGAAATATAAAATAAAAAAATCAATGATAACATGGTTAGAATTGATTTAAAAAAATGTTATATACTGTTACAAAATATTGCAACAAAAAAGAAAAATACCCAACCCGGTAACTAACTTTGAAAATTCGAAGTATTTTTTTTCTTTTTTTCTTTTTTTTTTTTAAATGATGCTTTGTAGCGGTGTATAATATTTTCCTAATTTTTATTTGAGAGCCATTGAATTTTCATCATCTAATACGACATTTAATTTTTTAATTCTATTTTATAATAATTCTATTTTTTTAAAAAAAATTCCTTTATGAATCTTGATAATGGCTATTTGGTACAGTATGAACAATTAGAACTAGATTGAGCTCACCTCTCACAAAATGGCCAACACTAAGTAATAACCTTTTATAGTTGGAGAATTTGGCCAAAAGTCCTAATTTAGAAGATTTTCATATCAAAAGTCCTCTCAAAAGATTTTTCTTGCCAAAAGTCCTTTTGGCATGAATTGGACAAAAATACCCCTCCTTTTTAATAACCTTCAACGCCACCTACACTTCCAACTCCCGGGTTCATTACGTCACACCCTGTAGTGACTTGCGTTAATTCCCTACGCAGGAAACGCAAGTCACTATATCGGAAAATGTAAGTCACTTCGTCGGAAATGCAAGTCACTACGCAAAAAAAAAAAAATCTTTATATTTCTTATATTTTCCAACCAACGAAACAAAGAATTAATAATTTTTTTTTCTTACAATCCAATTAATGGAGTTATTTATATCTAAATCATGTGATTTCAACACCTAAATTGATAAAAATCAATTTGCCTACAGTGCATTTAGCACACCTTGTCGGAGAAGAAGATCGACTGAAGCTTGCTGGAAATCTCGCCGGCGGTAGACAAACTCGTTGTATCACCAAATAACCAAAAATAACTTTGAAACCCCAAAAATTTACAGTAAAACAAGGCATTACCATAATGACTTTCTGCTTCCCGTTGCCATGACTACCAAGCAATCTCTTCTCTCAAGAATTTTCTCAATAATCTCCTTCTGATACGGCTGGAAAATTGAATAGCCGAAGTATTTCTATATCAAATAGGAAAATACAATATCAATCGGAGAATAAAAGGTACATGGGGAATGAAGAAGATCAGAGAGAGGGTTTCTTTTTTTAAAAAAAAATTCTTCGCCTTTGTTTTTTGTTTATTCTTGCTTTCACCTTGAGAGTGGACTCAATTTCATTTCCTTTGGCCTCTTTAGTAGAACTGGGTCGAGGAGGTATAGAGTATAGACTCAGTTATAGAGGAGGAGGGGGCGTCAGCAAAATTTAAGGGCAATAATGTCATAAAATAAATGGACTTTTAAAAATTAGGTCCTTAGGCAGTAAAATCTTATTAATTAGGACTTTTCAAAGAAAAAAAATATATGGGAGGACTTTAGCCAATGAATAAATCTAAAATAGGACTTTTGGCCAATTATCCGTTTATAGTTTCATAATCATATCTTAGAGCATCTGCAATGCAGCACTTTAACACCAAATTTAGTGTCAGACTCAACCTCCAACCTTCAAATGGTGCTCCGAAGGGCTCATTTTATACCCTTCAAAATTGTGAGACTTTACTCTCCTTGTTAACTGTAGCGAGTAGTTTAGAGGGTGAGTTTGCTTACTTTATTATTATTTTTATTCAATTCAGCAATGTACAGAAGGTGCATTGAACCCACATCACTTAACATGAAGGTTACAAAGTGTGCATTGGGTGCATGTCTAAACAATGTTAAAATGTGTAAGTAAAAACATGAAATAAGTTCCACGAGGCTTGAGGGCAGCCCATTAACCTGATGCAAAACGCTGTGCAAAAGTGAGGGGCATTGGAGATGCCCTTAGAGCATCCGCAGTGGACCTTTTAAGCAAGGTTTTAGTGCCAGTTGTTAGCAGACTTTAGTCAAAAAGTACTCTAATGGAGCACTTCAAATGGGTTAAATTTAAGTCAATCTCTACTGACCGCTTTAACTGTAACAAGCGGATTAAAGTGCTGAGGTGGCAATTTTTCTTGGAACAAGTCAATTGCGGTATTTTTCCATCTCATTTTTATATAATTTTTTTAAAAAATTAATTTAAATTAATTGTGTCACCATTTTGTCACACTAATTAATTGTGTCACCAAAATATAATTTTCCAAACACATTATCAATTGATTTTGTCACACAAATTAATTGTGTCATCATTTTGTCGTACCAATTAATTGTCACAAAAAAATAATTTTCCAAACATATTATTAATTGATTTTGTCACACAAATTAATTGTGTCACCATTTTGTCACACAAATTAATTGTGTCACCAAAATATAATTTTCCAAACACATTATTAAAATTTATTTAATTAAATTAAAAATGTAATTAAATCAGCTGTTATTTATTTGAATATTAAAGTTATCAGCGAGCCAATAAATTAAAATATAAAAATTAAATATTTTAATTTAAAAACTAATTAAAAGAATATTAAATATTAATTTAGTAAATTTAAAAAGAATTTAAATTAAATTCAAAATGTATTATCGATTATTAATTGTAATTAGAATAACTCAATTTTACTTTTGCCATGTGGACACTTGTAGTGTTACTTTAAAGTGTGGATTATAGCATACATGGTTTAATTAAAGTGTGAAAGTTAAAGGGTAAAAAGGTGGACACGTGTCACTTAAACAAATGAGTTGATGTGGCTAAAGGGTTAATTTTAAAGTGTGACATTGGAAATGCTCTTATGCTTAATCCAATTGAAACGGAACTCCTTAACATTGCCCACTTGGCCTAGTAGTTTTTCAGCATAAGTTCGGTTTCGAAAGATGTGCTTAAAATTAGAAGTATTTATTTCCATATTTGAAACCTAGATGGTATCTCTTTCCCTCTTAGGAGAGAGATGTTTGAGATTGCATACTTAATTAAGCTCGAAGAATGTTGATTTGAGTCTAATATCAATTGGCATAATAATAATAAATAAATAAATAAGTTAAAAAGGTTAACACCAAGGGAATAATAGGTTTAAACATGTATAGTTTTCATTGAATTGACAGGGTTTAGTCTGAAGACACATCAAAACTTCTTGCAAATGTAAACTGAAAAATAGTATACAAGAGTCAAAATTAAAGCCAGAATGGCTTGTTGGCCAAGTGAAATAGTCTTTCCCCTTTTACTTTTGGAGCTGTTTGTGCTGCTTGGAGGAGAACAGAGGAAAGCCATTGAAATAGAGTCATCATTCCCCTCACCTTGAAAGATTGGCCTTCCTATCACATGCTTGTACTGCCCACCACTCCATGCCTGTGAAAGACCCAAAAAATAAAAAATAAAATAAAGGGAGAAATGAATGATTATGATGAAGATGGATCAATCATGTTAACAAGAAAAAATAGCACGAGTTGTCATCATTTGCTCCATTAACTAGATAAAGAATATGTCCCGTGATATAATTAGACCATCCCCACATAGGTTCCAATAGAAAAAAGGGTCCATCATCTATTGTTATTCCTATTTAAGTAGGATCCTATAAGGGGTATGTTAGATACAGTCCTAATTTTTTATATTATATCAAGTTATTACTATTGAGCCTCGAGAAAAAAAGTACTGATAGCTCAAACAAACACTCAAACAGTTTTAGAATAAGGTTAAATTTAATAATGATGTTGGGTTTTGGCCGCTCGTTCGCATCACTAAGGGTGGGCCACTGTTGAGCATGGATCGATCGTACAATGTACTATGTCGATTGTTAATGTTGCGCGGCGCAAATTGTGGGTTTTAATTCAAGAATTAATTTTGCATGAACAAAGTTAAAAGAGTTTGTGTGACTAAAATTTTACCTGTATTTGATCACCAACAGTGATGACTAGGGCATCTTTATCTGGGGCAAAAGATATCCAACCTTTCTTGCAGTAAACATGAAACTCAGAGGAGCCATGGCATAGATGAAAACACAAGGCGTGTGAGTAATCTGAACCCCTAATCAGCATTCGAATCACATCATGTCTCAGGGAACTTAGCCACCTATCAGCTTTAACATCCTGGCAATGCTTGTAGAGATAGCAGATCGATGATCCAACGAGGTCGTGCCCTTGGCCTCGGCCTTGTGTGATCATATTATTTCCAAAATTTGTTGATTTTTTAAGAGAATGTTCCCAAAGGACTGAGAGAATTTTGGCAGCCACCTTCTCTATATCCGATGAAAGGCTTTCCATTTTCTCGCTGAAAAAGTTAGCAATTAAGTGCAAGAAAATTTCACTTGTACAACTTAATCCAATATAATTTTAAGGCAACAATATCCGAATTTT
This sequence comes from Hamamelis virginiana, assembly GCA_017140935.1. NCBI lineage: Eukaryota > Viridiplantae > Streptophyta > Magnoliopsida > Saxifragales > Hamamelidaceae > Hamamelis > Hamamelis virginiana. The sequence continues at coordinate 284,756 of JAESVK010000329.1, read as the reverse complement.
AACTGAATCATTTTCAGGATTGTATATGTATATATGAAAAATATTCTTATGAGGGATATTTCATTTTAACTAAAATCAGTTAAGATTCTTGAGCCATTGGATTGTAATCTTGAGATGAATCATGCATTAAGTGAATGAGAATCCAAAGGCTTATATTCTTAGTTGATTTTAGTTAAAATGGGATATAATTGATCAGATAAGGACTATATATATATATATATATATATATATATATATTGCCACCCAAGAAAACACAAGGACTAATGAGGTTATAATTAACACCTAACAAACAATACGTACTATTGTGCAGCCAAATTTAATTAGTACCATATACACTAAAATTCTCACATTTTTGCAATAATAATTATCTAAAATTATGGATCACCAGATACACACATTGATCTGAAATTAAACAATTTCAGCTAATTTATATATATAATTACCAGAAACACCAAAATACTCCTATTTAACCCTTCTGACAGTTATTACCTGAAATTTGAATAGCCAAGTGGCCAAATTCCCTCCATTTCCAACTTCAAACCTTCGTCTCTGCACCAAACAAACTCTTCACTCAACTCATCCTCATCCTCCCCATGATGTTCATCAAATCCATATGGCTTTTCCGGTGACCTCGACAAATTCACCTTCTTTTCCGGCGACACCCCAAAAATTCCGGTTGCTGCGATAGAAACCAATCGGATAAGATCGCGAGGAATTCCATGGTTGAGAAGCTGAAAACATCCGATTCCACTGATAGATTCGAGAATTTTGGTGACGACGGAATCATTTTCAGGATTGTAAAGTGATGGGAAGTCGATTTTTGGGGGGGTTTCAACGGATTTTTCTCGCGGGAAGATTCGATCGGGCAAAATGAGGTCGGGAACACGGAGGGAGTGTTCGAGGAATTCGGACAGAACGTCGTCGTTTGTGACACAGGATCGGCGGCCGATGGCGATCGGAGATGGCGGCGGGGCTCGAAAGTCAAAGGGTTTTTCCGGCATGGATTCCGGCGAATTTGCCATTGAGATTGGTAGAGGTAAGTGAAGTAAAGTGTCGGTTGTTTGATAATATCTATACTGATCCTCTCTCTCTCGCTGTGTGTGTATATATATATATTGATAACATGAGAAAGAAAAAGGAGGATGAAGCAGCAATGATGGCATGTCTCGAACGTCGCCAACATTCTGAAAATCATCACATCGTCCACTTTTATTTTTCTCTGCTTTTCTCCCCCACCTTTACAGCCACCTGAGTCCTGTGATTCTTCAACTTTAATTTTGGAATTGCAAGCATTGGCCAGATTGAAGAGGCGGGGTTACTCTCCATCAATAGTAAACGGGTGTTCAAATTGGAGATTTTTCTTTTGGAAGTACAAAATTCATGTCACACTGTATTAATTGGTTATAGGCAATTTTGATTATTTGATTCATAATTTAGTTGAAATTTTGTTTACATTGTGTTTGGATAGAGAGAGTTGGAGAGAAAAGAAGAAAAAAAAATTAGGTTTTTTTCCTATTTTTTTGTTTGGTTTTTCAAAATGGGAGATAAAGAAAAAGAGGGGGGAGAAAGTAGATGTTTGTTTTTACTCTCTCCAAATTGGAGAGATTTGGAGAGAAAAGAATAGAAAGGAAGCAAATTTATTCTTTTGCCCACATACATTGCTTTGAGTGTTGAAAGAGTAAAGGTAATATTAGAAATTACACCTTAATATATTTACTTTTCTTTTTTTAATGAAAGCTATCGAAACAACCGGAAAGAGTTAGCTTTCTCCATTCTCTTCTCTTTATCTTTTTTTCTTTTAATGAGGTTCTATTCTCTTCTCTCCAATTCTTTCAATCCAAACATAGCGTTAAGGTGGATTGCCATAAAACTTGCCATTTTTAAAAGCCTGCTCGCAACCACATGGAAAGCCAAAAATTTTAAAAAAAAATTTTAAAAAAAAAACAGAGAAAAAAGAAAAGAAAATGACAAATGAAAATTTGGTGGAAAGAATAGCATTTTCTTTTGTTAACTGGAACATGTGCTACCCTTCAAAACACTTTTTTGTAATTGACATGGTAGGTGATCTGAGTGATGCTATGTGAGTCTACTTTAAAAAAAAAAATCATCTTTGATAATGCTGCGCTGAATGTGGTGACTTCATGTTAATAGATACATTTAGTGGCTGGTAATGTGGGTACTATCTAATTAGATGAAAAAAAAATAATAAAAAAAGAATTGGGAAGAATAACATTACTCTAGTTAAGTATTTTTTATTTTTTTTTATAGCATTTAAGAGCTGAAAAATTGATGTGGTTTGTGATTTTAAAAACAAGTATTTTGGAATAACAAACTGAAATTATGGGTGTGAGTGAATGTGTTGGTTAGGTTGCTGGTAAAATATTTTTGTGGTTGTAATAGAGATTTGAGTTCGAATGACGCCTTTATCGGGATGAGAAGGGTTTAAAGGAAATGAAAGAACTACACCAGTACACCTTGCTGTATAGCTTGTATGTATAAATAAAAATTGATAAAATATGAGTGTAAGTGGACCTTGCCCAACTTAAGAATTGAATGGGCCCGATTCCTTGGTGAGCCTTAATTACCCATCTCAACTATTAGTCCATCCCAACCATTTGTGATTTTTTTACCGTTTTATGAAAAAATACATTGATTTTAAGAAAACTATCCAAGCCACCCACTAGAAAACATCATTTTGAACAACTTTGTAGAAGAAAGTTTTTCCAAAATCTATCATTTAAGTAGATTTTTTGGCATTTTTTACGAAATGTTTTGTAAAAATAGTAAATGGTCAAAAAATTTACTTAAAGGATAGATTTTGGAAAAACTTTCTTCAACAAAGTTGTTCAAAATGATGTTTTCTAGTGGATAGCTCGGCTAGTTTTCTTAAAAATTATGTATTTTTTCATAAAACAGTAAAAAATCATAAATGGTTGGGGTGGGCTAATAGTTGGGAGGGGTTGTGATAACAAGGTCCTTGATTTCATCTTAGTAAGGACTATTGGTGATCCCATCAGGGTCTAAACTTAATAGGGTAAAATGTATAGATCTTTCCAGAGATTTGGCTCAATTACACGAATCTTCCCTAAGTTAAAAAAAAATTCCAACTCGTCCTCTCAGGTTTGATTAACTATGGGGAAGTGTTTAAACATAGCATCAATCCTGATGGGGCGAGTTGAAATTTGTTGAAACTTAGGAAGTTTGTGTAATTAAATCAAACCTCAATAGAGGTCTTGCATTTTACCCAACTTAATAATGTGTTCATAAACTATTTGATCAAATTTATAAGATGACTATAACTGTATAACTGTTTAGATTGAACCTAAAACTATATCATCAAATCCTATTGGAGAGAGAGAGAGAGAGAGAGAGAGAGAGAGAGAGAGTAGGTGGATCTATCAAAACTGTTGTAGCTGAACTTCCTACCAAAAGATGAAGAAATGCCAGGCTATGGCCTAGTCCTAAATTATTTTTCAAGGCCCAGACCTCTTTGAACTTGCATCTCTATAGATTTTTAAAAGGGAAAGTCACACTTTTATCTCCTTCAAGATCAACCTGTTTCACTCTACTTTCTTATAGTTTGAAAATTACACTTCTATCTCCTTCCGTAACACATTAATAACTTGTTTGCCATTCCTTGCATGGAAGTAGGTATATTCCTTATTGTGAAACTATAGAGGACACTTGCAGGTAAATTGTGCATCGAGAGATTGGAGAATTGGGGCTCATTTAGGATTACTTTTTCTAAAATCTATCATTTAAGTAGGCTTTTTGACCATTTATTATTTTTACAGAATATTTCGTAAAAAATGCCAAAAAGTCTTCTTAAATGGATTTGATAGATTTTGGAAAAACTTTCTTCTACAAAGTTGTTCAAAATGATGTTTTCTAGTGGATAACGTGGCTAGTTTTCTTAAAAATAATGTATTTTTTCATAAAACGGTAAAAAATCACAAATGGTTGGGATGGACTAATAGTTGGGAGGGATTGCAATAGCAAAGCCCTTGAATTTTCAACAAACTAGACATAAGAAACTTTGATAAGATCGAGAACGGACAAAAAAGGGCAGGCCCAGAATGCTCCAAACTGAAAAAGCCCCCGAGACCTGGACCTGACTTTTGGCTGACAGGCCACTGGCCACCCATCTCAACAGAGTTTAAGAATTAACAAACATAGTTGAAAATTTTGTCCCTTTTCTAAGGTTCGTATAGCCGGTATAGGGGGACCCAATCAAAAGACTCCTTCAAAATTTCAGAGATTCATAGCTCAAAATTATTTATTACATAATACAAATTAAATAAAAATTATGAGACACATCTATCTTAATGTTTACGCAAATTTTTTTTAAAAAAAAATTAATCGCACCGTGCATGGACCACGCCACGATCGTGCAGGGGATTTTTTTTTTTTTTTAATATAGATTTGTATAATGTAAAATATAACATACCTCATCAAAACCACGCGGATATGAACTAGTCCAAATTTTTGGTTGTTGATATATACAAGTAGGCCGCGTAATTGATTCATTCATTGAATCACCAAAATGATACGGATTAGACTTTTATTTGGAATTTGTCAAGATAATTGTTATCGATCGAAGAAAAAACAAAAACCCGTTTTCAACTTATTGAGAAACAAACTAAAGTAATTTTTAAAAAAAAATATTTTGCGTGATTTCAAAGGGGACAGTTATTTGAGTTGAATTGTTAATTTGCTTAATCATTCAAGTGTTTATAATATTATAAAAAAGTAACATGAAATTGATATGGTGGGATCCTTGGTCACCTACTTGATTTATGTGAAAACCATATGTAAAAACTTTAACCCATTGTAATTTAATTCTTTAAATTAACTACTAAGAGATAAGAATCAGTCTAGAAAAAACATTAAACTAGCAACTTTAAGCCATGAATCTGCGGTTTAAGTATTATCTTTTTTTTTTTTTTTTGCTATACAGTTATTTTGGGCAAGCTTGCGCGCATCAAACTAAATCCTGCACTCCAAATAAGGTTTTCGAAACAAGACTTATGCCTTGCAGTCTGTGGTCCCAGATATTAGTAGTTAGTGGGAGTCGAATCCAGGACCAAGGAACTTAGTACGCCCTTAACCCTACTTGCTCAACCATTAAGTTACCCACCCTTGGGATGGTTTCAGTATTATCAAGTGCACACAAAGTATATACAGAAAAATCAACGGCTCAGATCAAACGTGCTTGTGCTGGTCAGCATAAGAAAATTTCTTATATATTATTACACACATTGGAGTGGAAATTAATCAGGAAGACAAATAAAAAAAAGGGGCCAATAGGAAGTTGAACCAATCAAGAAGAGGATTAGCTGTTCCGGGATCCACAAGCAACATTCTACTCTTAAAATAACCATCTCCTCTCTCTCTCTCTCTCTCTCTCTCTTGTATCTGTACATTGTACTCGACCTAATTCTCAAGTCTCTTCCTCTTTCAATTTTTCGTTTATTACTTAAAAAAAATGGTCTCTTTCTTATTTTAATAAGATAAATTCTCTAAACTTTGACCTTCTAGAACAGACGATTTTATTTTATTTAAAAATGTTAATTTTTTAATTTTATTATTGGGAATTAACAATTTCAACCTTGAGTATGCTCAATTTAATAATAATAAGATCCTTTCCAATTCATTTGAAGGATTCCTTCTGCCGTAAACTATTCATATCAAAACTGCCGTCCTACGAGAAATATTAAGCTACATATGTGGATGATCCATAAGAAAATTGTTCAAAATATTAAGCTACATGCATGTTTGAATTTTATTTTTTTTCTCGATATTGGACAGAAATATCATATAAGCTCAAGTTATTAGATAGTGATCAAAATTGAGTTTTTATATCGAAACGAGGGATATGTCACCTAAACTACAAAGAATTACAAAATTGAGCCTCTAGTAATAATATGTTCATATCAAAAGCGTCCCGTGACAAAATTGAGCCCCACCCATGACAAGAATGATCCATAATTGAATTATCCAATAAGAAAAGTCATACATGGTTCAAAATTAATCTGATTCCATCAAGCTAGGCTCTTTGATAAATATGAAAACCTATTCAATCAATTCAATTAAAGATGGATTTGATTAGTTTTTATTTCATCATTATTTAGTAATAAATTTGATGATTCTTCTAAAGAAAAGTATAAACATATTTTTCTCTTCTTCAAATTATTAGCTTAATTATTTAGAAATCAAGTACCAATAAGAGAGTGGATTTAGTCTGATTAATTTCCAAACAAACCCTTCGTTAAAATTGAACGGAGAACAGTAATTTTTTCCTATTTGTTACTATACCCTCCCACTAATTACTAATATTAACAAGTGTTTATTTATCAGTGTTTTTCAATATGTTTTGAATGTTTATAAGTGTATTTCAATATGTTCGAACTTTAAATCTCTTTTCAAAGAATTTGAACACATGCCAATGGATGAATATGTCATTGGTAGAGATGAATGAACTTGAATCCTTTTATATTAAGACAAAGAGGTTTCATCTAAATTACAACGATTCAACATGCATCTCGGACTTTACAAATAAGAATCTTTTAAATTCTTTTGGACGATTCACCTAGTCATAAGTTTTTCATATCAAAAGGATCCACAACAAAATACGGAATCTCACCTTGTCTAATTTAAATTGTTCAACAAGAAAATTCATGGTACAAGACCCTACACCACCGAATACTTAGTTAGCGTAGAGTTAAAAAGAATATTATATTAAGAGTTATAAAACTTTTTGTTAAAAAAAAAATAAAGTTAAGTCTAATTTTTTATACTATTATTTAATTTTCAAATAAATTAATTTTTAATTAATTTTTAAAAATATATTATTCCTTAACTTTTTTACAAAATTAAACAAATTTATAAAATAAAAAGCTTTTATTAAATAGAAATCAATTAAATTAATAAATTCATCTCAAATTTAAAATTTTAATATTTTTCGAATAATTTTTAAAAGCAACAAGAAATTGTACTCGTGGTAAAAAAACTTAAACTTAAAAAAGTCATATTCTCTTAGCAGTACACACACCCTAGTCAAAACACGTGGCAATGTTGGTTCAGAAAGTCAATAAATTGGTTCTGGGTTCCCTATAAAATTTGACCAGTCACCTGTCACGATGTCGTTGTCATCAACTTTGAAAAGATCAACGGGCGCATTTGTCTTAAGGTCCCCAAGTCAGGTCGTGGCACCCACCAGCTTTGACTCAAAATCCATGCATTTAGATAAGTGGCTGACATGCAGAAGAATTAAATCCTGAAAATTTGTGGGCCCTTTTTTCGGATATTTGCCTTATGGATCGTAATGACGATTTAAACTCTGTCAACTTCAAGCAGAAACGACGCAACCGGACCTGCAATATTTGTCACGTCCTGTTCGGTTGATTGTGTGAACCAACTTGCTGATTCGTTTGATTGCTTTAACCATTACATTCTAGAAAGCTAGACTTTTGAGAATGCCGCCTTTTACTTCTTTTCTTTGGCTGTTCTGTCTTTTTTTTTTTTATACTTTATTTGAATGAGAACATTAAGGCATATTTCATTTGATAAATATAAGAATTTAGCAAGTTCAAATTAAGCTCAATATATTATTTTTAATTTTACTATTATTTGATATCATTTATCACAATGTTGAAATCTATTTATATCACAGGTGGAAGGATATGAGTGACGGTGCTAGTGATAGTGACGGACACTACCATTCCTAAATTAACCTATATTATTCATAACTAGGGGTGGACATAAATCGAACTAAACTGACGAACCAAATTAAAACAGACCGTTATGAGCAGTTTGATTGGTTTTTAATCCATTATTGGTCCGATTCGGTTGGAATATTAAAATTTTACAAATTTCGATCCGATTTACGGTTTGGCATTCAGTAAACCGCGGTTTACCGAAGGTATAAGATATATATATATATATATATATATATATATATATATATATAATTTATACAAAAAGTAAGTTAAGTAACAGTATGAAAAAAATGTGAAAATGTCCATAAAATTAGGCTTCCCATTGCTAAATGTGAATAAAAATAGACTCAGGTCAAAAAAAAATCTTTCAATGTCCATAAAAAAAGCCCAAAAAATGTGAAAATGTAAAATTTGGCACAGCCCGTTGAACCAACCCAACCGACCAAACAAGACCACACCAAACCGCCCACGAACCGCTGGTTTCATGCCCTACCATGGTCGGCCACAGTTCCAAAATTCTCCAAACCAATGTTCATGGTTTGGTTCATTTTTAGTGCTATAAACTGGTCCAATTAGACCGTGAGCACCCCTATCCATAACTTATGTGGCAATGTGCATCTTCAATATATATGTTGACCCTACACAAATTTGTTATCATATTAATTGCCATATTGGACACTTGATATTTGTAATGCACTGTTATTCATTGAAAATAACCTGTTCATTAAGTCCAAAATTTCATATATATTATTAGGTTATGAATTTTAACACAAATTGCTACATAAGAGCATCTCCAATGGTCTCCTTTAAAGCTAAAGCTATAGCCAAATATGGCTGAATGCATCAAAAACAGCTCTCCAACAATTCCTCTATCTGCTCAACCAAAAATTTTCTGAGCAAAAACTTCAGCCAAATTTGGCTATAGCTTTAGCTCAGCAAAAATTTCCATACCACCCATTGCTTGGCAAATCCCAACCATACCCCTCACAGCAACCACATACAAACAACAAATTTCATACCCAAACAGCAAATCCCAATCCCAAACATACCCAATAAATCACAGTGCAAATAACAAGGAAATACTTCAATTTATAGCATTCAACGGTAAAAAAATTCGAAAGAAAATCAAAAAATTATTACCAAAAATGGAAAAAAATCAATGCCCAATACTGTCGGAGAAGAGACTGTGTCGCGATAGGGAGATAGAGACAGGGAGACAGAGCAGCTCACCACCGACAGTGAATCATCTTTGGGCTGTGCCGCGATCGGGAGAGAAAGAGAGAGCCCATTGATATCCATGTGTGTCGCGATCGAGAGAGAGAGAGAACCAGATATCACCATAGCAAGCTTGTGTCGCGATCGGGAGAGAAGAGGGGGATCGTCGCCGGTGAGGTCCAATCGTTCGGAGCATGAGAGAGAGAGAGATGGAGGATTGAGAGCTCACCACCGGCGGTGATCCATCTTTGGGCTGTGCCGCGATCGCGAGAGAGAGAGAGAACCAAAGATATCCATGTGTGTCGCGATCGAGAGAGAGAGAACCAAAAATCACCTTTTCTGCTTGTGTCGCGATCGGGAGAGAAGAGGGGGATCGCCGCCGGTGAGCTCCAATCGCGAATAGCATGAGAGAGAGAGATTTTTTTGTACCCTGCACTCCTTCCTGTGTGACTGAATATATGAACGGTCATTTTTTTTTCTTTTTATTTTATTTGTTTCTTCTATCACAAACCTTCACAAACTGGTAAATCCAAACGGCTATTTTTCAATTTTTTATTTAAGCTTCACATGGGTGCTTCAATTGCACCACTTTCATTCACTTATTTATGCTTCAAACGATCACAAATAAAGGTATTTTAT
>JAESVK010000329.1:241185-257268 GCA_017140935.1 Hamamelis virginiana | reverse complement strand
ATAAAATAAATAAATAAATAAATAAATAAATATATATATATATATATATATATATATATATATATATATATATAAAAGAGGTGGAAACTTGTGTAAAAGTGATCTTTGTAGTGTCAAATGAGATCAAATTTTGAAAAATTGGCTATTGGATTAAATAAACTATTTATGAATTTCATATTCATCAAAAATTGCAGTGATTCAACGGTTGATTTTTGAAAAAATTAACTGAAAAAAATTGATGTAAAATTAATTCTCTTATGGCAAAAATGTCTTGATATAAACACTTAATTACAATATTTAAAGCAGTAGAAGTCTTTCTTTCTTTCTTGCTTTTTTTCTATAATGAAGTAGCTTCCAGTAATTTTAAAATTTACATTTTTGTATAATCATCTACTAATTTTGAGGTGACCTGAATTATTTAATTTGAAACAGGATGGCCCTGCTGTTAGGTCCACCGTCCTCAGGCAAGACAACCCTCTTGTTGGCTCTGGCCGGAAAGTTGGACCCAACACTAAAGGTCAGGAACCAATCTCAATAATTAATCCACCAACTCCATATATATATATACACAATAACAATAATAATAATAATTGGGGTGGAACAGGTTAAAGGAGATATTACATACAATGGGCATAGGCTGGACGAATTTGTGCCACTGAAGACAGCGGCATACATTAGCCAAAATGATGTTCATATTGGAGAAATGACAGTGAAAGAAACCTTAGATTTCTCAGCAAGATGCCAAGGGGTCGGCTCTCGATACGGTAATTTAATTTAATATAATCAAAACTAATCCAAATTAATTAACTCCTTTTTTAAATCTATCTATACATAAAAATTTATTCATATATAATTGGATTTTAAAATATGATTGTATATATTATTATAGAACTCCTTGCTGAGCTTGCAAGAAGGGAGAAGGATGCTGGAATATTCCCAGAGCCAGAAGTTGATCTTTTCATGAAGGTAAATGCAACCTACATTCGCTCCTGCCCCCTGCATGCGCATATAAACATATTAAAAGCATTTCTAATTTAAATTTTATTTTTCTTTTATTTTTTTAGGCTACTGCTGTGGAAGGAGTTGAGAGCAGTCTCATTACTGATTACACTCTCAGGGTAAGTTGGAGACTTTCCGTGGCCATACACTACTTCAATATGTTTTATATATATATATATATATATATTATCTAGTGTCAGCTTGAGAGGTTGAATTGGACTTGGTCCTAGCTTTGGATAATACTTGTTGAAGTTTTTATTTATTTATTTATGATTATTAAAATTTAATATTCATGGGGATGGTGACCAAGAAATTTAGGTAATAAAATTACTAAATGCTATTATTTTAAAATTACTTGTGTGGACATTAGGGGCTTTGAAAAATCACCACCAAATCCCTAACTTTATGTGAAATAATATTTCCCCACATGCACTGACTCTGCTGTACAAGTCCAAGTTTGTTGTGGCACAATGGGGGGCCTTGGAATATATTTTGTCTTCCACAACTCACACTTTGACTAGTGAATAACTTTTCATAAAAGATCAAATTAATTCGTGAACATATCACCCTCAAAGGGGGAATTTCTTATTCCATTGATAGCTCTGCTTACCAACCATTATGTTTGCTAATTGACCAATTAACCCTAGCTAACACGAAAAATCTATGTTGTTTGTTTGCTTGGAACAGCTATTAGGGCTTGATATATGCCAAGACACCATTGTTGGAGATGAGATGCAGAGAGGAATCTCTGGCGGACAAAGAAAGAGAGTAACAACAGGTTAATTCCTCTTTTTTTTTAAAAAAAAATCGTAATTACGTCTTGTAATGAGAATTTAGAGTTCTACTGTATCAATCACTTACCTTTAAACCAAGTACAAATAGGTATAATAGTTTAATATGTAAGAGATAAAATACGTATAACATGTCACGTACTACCAGCATTAGGATAAAAATAGTAAAACGGACAATGTTTATTTGAATTTTCCTTCGTTCAAGAACATTTTGCATTTGTACGATAAACAACTAAACGTTTCATGTTTGAACCATATATAATTTTGCACTTTTACAGTTTCAAAATTCAAAGTGAGGTTAAATGCAGCTGTTGCTCAAATGGAATGTTGACCAACTCCTAAAGTTGAACCTTCACCTAATCCTTCATCTGGTCATGAAGAAAGGATGGAGGTGGAGTCCTTCAAGAAAATGGAGCACTTGTCTTAATATTTGGCCAAAAGTAGCAAATTATAACCTAACCAACTTTATTTGCAAATCAAAGCATTCACACACACAGAATAAGAGGGAATGGTTTGGAGTCACACTCTAGATCCTTTTGGGTCGTCCATCAACACTTTATACGACCAGATTTAAGTATAGAAACATTTATAATGGTATTTTGTGACAAACTCTCTCCCACCTGAATATACCTACGATGTTTTTCTTATAGTTGTTCCATCCTAAACAACCCTAAAGAAGGTGGGTCCAACTTAGTTTTGGTATCAACTGCACAACTTATAGGGATACAACGCGCTGAGCCCACCCTGATACTGCTATCACATGCTCAAACTATCTTAAAAGGATTCATGATGTTAATAGATTACCTGGCACTTGAATTTTATACCCAAGTGGGTACCGACATGACACTCCATTGCTCTTAATTAGCTTCTATCTTTTGCTTGCCAAGAAATATGATGCCCACTAGCCCTTGTGCCCTAGTGCTATTTCTTTCCCTCTTAGAAGGGTAATGTTTGGAGTTCAAATTTCAAACTCTTGGATGGAGGGTTTTATCAATTGGATGGGCTAGATTGAAAATTTTGTTAATTGTGCCCAATGACTTAACCCAATTGAGGATTATTTGGGCCCAATTGAGTTTGAGAATAGTGCAAGGAAGAGTGGTTAAATGGGCAAGCCCATACTAGTTTCTAATCATGCCCTAATTTGATTAATGCAGGAGAGATGATTGTTGGGCCCACAAAAGCCCTATTCATGGATGAAATATCAACCGGTCTAGATAGTTCCACCACATTTCAAATCGTGAAGTGCTTGCAGCAGATTGTGCATTTTACCGAAGCCACCATCTTGGTATCCCTCCTCCAGCCCGCTCCCGAGACATTCGATCTCTTCGATGATATCATTCTTCTATCGGAAGGCAAGATCGTCTATCAGGGCCCACGAGAACACATACTTGAGTTCTTCGAGAGCTGTGGATTCCGATGCCCCGATAGAAAGGGAACTGCTGATTTCTTACAAGAGGTAAAAAAAAAAATCATGATAGGACCATTTTAATATGGTAGATTGCACCCTACCTTGACAAAACCCAAAACAAACTCTGACGGGCCTAAGTTGAGCCCAAAAGTCCATTTCATAAAAATGGGACCGAAATTGTAGTTCATTGATGGGCCTGGGCACATATCAGCCCACCCTAGTCCAGACGTTTTACCAATTCAAGCCATAGCTCAATGTGTGTAAATGTGTAATTGTTGCAGGTTACCTCAAGAAAGGACCAAGCGCAATACTGGGCAGACAGGAGCAGACCCTACCGATATGTATCGGTCACAGAATTTGTGGACCGATTCAAGCACTTCCATGTGGGCCAGCAGCTCAACAACGAGCTCTCGGTCCCTTACGACAAGACCCAAAGCCACAAAGCAGCTCTTGTTTTCCAAAAATGGTCTGTCCCCAAAATGGAACTTTTCAAGGCCTCCTTTGATAAGGAATGGCTATTGATGAAGAGAAACTCATTCTTTTATATTTTCAAGTCGGTACAAATCATCATCATGGCGATCATCGGATCGACAGTGTTCTTGAGGACTGAAATGGGCACTAGTAATGAAAATGACGGGTCCCTCTACATCGGTGCGCTCTTGTTTTCCATGCTCATGAACATGTTCAATGGCTTTGCTGAGCTCTCAATGACTATCAAGAGACTTCCTGTATTTTACAAGCACAGAGACCTTCTTTTCCATCCACCATGGGCTTTCACCCTCCCAACTGTTTTGCTCGGAATCCCGATATCCGTTCTCGAGTCAATCATTTGGACAGGTGTGACATATTACACCATTGGATTCGCTCCCGAAGCCAGCAGGTAAACTTGATTATACAAAAATTTATAGTCTTTGATGAAACTTAATTTTGGTCTATCTTATACATAACAACCCAAAGAGCCTAAATGGGCCTATAGCATGGGGAGCCTGAGCATCATTTATAGAGTCAAATTCAAGTAAACACATTAAGACTTTAAATAATCAAACTACTCGAGTTAAGCTGAGAGTTACACATAAGATAAAAGCTCAAACTCATTTTCGAACATATTCATTTATTAAGCCAAGTTTAAAAAACCTACTATCGAGCGAGCTCGGTTCAGCCCTAAGACTAGACTGGGGTGTATTGTCAGCCTTGAACTTTGTAAAGGGTGGCTGAAAATCACCCTCCCAGCCCAAGTTAAAGATGAAGGATTTCAGGTGTTTGGGTTAGGGTCCATTTTGGTAGTTAGTGAAGAAATGTGGATGTAATTAAATTATTTTGGTTACCCAAATTTGCAGGTTTTTCAAGCAACTACTGGTGGTATTTTTGGTCCAACAAATGGCTGGTGGGGTGTTTAAGCTCATTGCAGGACTGTGCAGGACCATGATCATTGCCAACACCGGCGGATCTCTCACTCTTCTCCTTTTGTTCTTGCTCGGTGGCTTCATTCTTCCTAGAGGTTAGCGAGAGAGAGCTAATTCAATTCACAAGTTCACTCTTGATTTAGAAAGCTGCTTTATTTATTTATTTATTTATTTATTTATTTGTCTATATATATATAACAGGTCAAATTCCAAAGTGGTGGAAATGGGGTTACTGGGCTTCACCTATGTCCTACGCTTTCAATGCTATTGCTGTAAACGAATTTTTTGCTCCAAGGTGGATGAACAGAAATGTATGCTCGCTTCTTCCCTTCTTTCCTAGTTTCCTACATACAATGTGTGTGTGTGTGTTTATGAGAGAGAGAGAGAGAGAGAGAGAGAGAGAGTTATGTTGATTCAAGGACCAAATTTTTTAAACCATATGGCTGCTAGATAGAACCTCTGTTTTTGTGCATTTTTGAAATAAACCAGAGTATGAGGTTTTATTATGCTGTCACACCATTATCATTTTGGTTTAAAAGAATTGATCCGTTTAGCATTTTTCTTCAAGAAAGTAAAAAAGTTCTGAGCAGGATTCAATTGCATTTGCAGGCTTCAGATGGTGTTACCAGATTGGGAGTGGAAATGCTAAACACCTTTGATGTCTTCCCTGAGAGAAACTGGTTCTGGAAGGGCGCAGGAGCTCTTCTGGGCTTCGGGATTCTCTTGAACATCCTCTTCACTCTCGCACTCACCTACCTAAGTGGTAACTTTTTATCTTCTGTTCAATCCTTCTTCTTCTTCCATTCTCTTTTATGATCAAAACAACTAATTAATTCTTGTATACTCTCTGTTTCGAATCGATCCAATACATATATAGCTCCTGGAAAGGCACAAGCAACTATATCCGAAGAATCTGCAAGTGAGATGGAAGCTATCCAAGAAGAAACAAAAGAAGAACCAAGACTCAGAACAACCCATTCCAAGAAAGAATCACTCCCTCGATCATTATCAGCTGCCGATGGAAACAATACAAGTAAGAAATTAAGAAAGCATTAACAATATGCATATATATAACTGACTTCAATCGTATCTAAAATTTTCGATTATGAATATCAACAGTTTACATGGACTTGAATGAAATCTTTTGCAGGAGAAATGACAATCCAAAGACTGAGCAGTAGATCCAATTCCAATGGCTTGAGTAGAAATTCTGAATCATCTCTTGATTTAGCAAATGGGGTTGCTCCCAAGAGAGGAATGGTTCTTCCCTTCACTGCTCTTGCCATGTCCTTCGATAGTGTCAATTACTATGTCGATATGCCTGCAGTAAGCTTTCCGTTTCCTCAATCCTCTCACTCTAAATTTTTTATTTATCAAGTTATAAAAGTGACAACTAAAAGTACTTAATTGACTCCACTGATTTTTTTTAACAGGAAATGAAAGAACAAGGTGTGACAGAGGACAGGCTCCAATTACTTAGAGAAGTAACAGGTGCATTTAGGCCTGGAGTCTTGACTGCACTAATGGGAGTCAGTGGGGCTGGAAAGACGACGTTGATGGATGTTTTGGCGGGAAGAAAAACAGGTGGTTATATTGAAGGGGATATTAGAATCTCTGGATTCCCCAAGGTACAGGAAACCTTTGCCAGGATTTCTGGATACTGTGAACAAAATGATATTCACTCACCTCAAGTCACCATTCACGAATCCTTGATTTATTCGGCTTTCCTTCGACTTCCTAAAGAAGTGAGCAACGAGGAAAAGATGGTAAGAAATTGTAACTCTTATCATTACTTCATTGCATTTAAATTGACTATATAAGGTACAAGATTCAAGTACTAAAAAAAATTTTCCTTTGCAGATTTTTGTGAGTCAAGTGATGGAACTTGTAGAGCTTGATAATCTCAAGGATGCTTTAGTGGGACTTCCTGGAGTTACAGGTTTGTCAACAGAACAGAGGAAGAGATTGACGATAGCAGTGGAGCTTGTTGCTAATCCATCGATCATTTTCATGGATGAACCAACTTCCGGTCTTGATGCAAGGGCTGCAGCCATTGTTATGAGGACTGTAAGAAACACTGTGGATACTGGAAGAACTGTTGTCTGCACAATTCATCAGCCTAGCATTGATATCTTCGAAGCCTTTGATGAGGTAATACTTATACACACACACACATCTCTCTCTCTCTCTCTCTCTCTCTCTCTCTCTCTTACCAAGATATTGTACTCCAGCTGCTACTAATGAAGAGGGGAGGACAAGTGATCTACTCAGGACCATTGGGCCGGAATTCTAACAAGATCATTGAGTATTTTGAGGTATTCCATTCTCTGCAATTTATTGCTCTCTTTCACTAATAGCTAAAAACGACGACACATCAACTGAATCTACCCTTATTCAACTATTGCAGGCTGTTCCTGGAGTTCCAAAAATTAAAGAGAAGTACAATCCAGCAACATGGATGCTGGAAGTGAGCTCGGTTGCAGTTGAACACCGTCTCGGAATGGATTTTGCTGAACACTATCAATCATCATCATTGCATCAGTAAGTCACAAATATATAAGTAATAGCATTGCTAAATGCTTCCAAGACAGTAAAATTGGTGTATTTTGAACTAACATATGCATCTATGAATTGAACCAGACGAAACAAGGCTTTAGTTAAGGAATTGAGCACACCACCACCAGGAGCAAAAGACCTCTATTTTACTACCCAGTATTCTCAATCGACGTGGGGGCAATTCAAATCTTGCTTATGGAAGCAGTGGTGGACTTACTGGAGAAGTCCCGATTATAACCTCGTCAGATACTTCTTTACCTTGGCTGCTGCCCTCATGGTTGGGACAATCTTTTGGAGGGTTGGCAGTAAAATGTATGATTCTATTTCCTAAAAAAATTTGAACCATTATCTTGAATTCCATTAGCAATGTGATTCGTGGAACTTCTTTAATATTGTTGCTAACTCTATTTCAATTTTCTATGGTTCAGTGAGAGCGCAAATGATTTGACCATGATCATTGGGGCAATGTATTCTTCTGTCTTATTTGTTGGAATTAATAACTGCTCGACTGTTCAGCCAGTAGTCGCCATTGAAAGAACAGTGTTCTATCGAGAAAGAGCTGCTGGGATGTACTCTGCTTTACCTTATGCTATTGCACAGGTGAGGGGAAAGGGTTTATATGAGTAATATGGAATTTGATTAGTTTTATACTTATTTAGTGGAGTTTGAATGCTAGGGATTCTTAAGATGTGGTTTAATTTTTGTTGCTGTCCCAGTTTTATATCATCAAGGTGTTGAAGTGACCCCATTTCTTCAATATGAGTTTGCTAAGTAATGTGGAGCACTACACTACAAGCTTCAGAGTTTCATAAAACAGTTTTATGTGCTCAGAGTTACAGAAAACAGAAACAAATTCAGAAAACATGTTTAGAAATGTGTTTCTTTATTTCCCCTGAAAACAGCTCATTTTCATGATGAAAATGCTGTTGCTCATTTCTTATTTTCTGTTTTCAATTCAAGAAAAACAAAAGCATTGAACACGACATGTTCTCATTTTTGAAAGGACCCTTCTAAGAACTGTATTCTGATAATTTGACCTAACATGTTCTTAAGTTTCACTAAACATGCATTTTATTTTTTGACATCTGAGTTCAATCTTGTTTCTTAAGTAGGAAATACACCGGCCTTTTTCCAATGTAGATAAATTAACTCAAAATGGGTGTCAATTTATGGGTACAAAATGTTTTTTCTTTGTAGCTTTTAGGTAGGTAAAGGAAAATTGCAACCATGGGTACAACTTTATTCAATCTAATTGATGAAATTTTGGTTCTATGACGTGCAGGTGATCATTGAAATTCCATATGTGCTTATTCAAACAATATATTACACACTTATTGTGTATGCCATGGTGTGCTTCGAATGGACAGCGACAAAGTTCTTCTGGTTCTTCTTCATTTCCTTCTTCTCCTTCCTCTACTTTACATACTATGGAATGATGACGGTTTCCATCACGCCAAATCACCAAGTAGCAGCAATCTTTGCAGCAGCATTCTATGCACTCTTCAATCTTTTCTCCGGCTTCTTTATTCCTAGACCGGTAACTTCCATGCTCCTCAAAGCTACTACTCTACATAGTGATCTTAAATTAACTAATTAAACCCCTCTTGTTAACACAATTAATTTTTCATTATTGTTCAAATTTTCAGAAAATTCCCAAGTGGTGGGTTTGGTATTATTGGATTTGCCCAGTGGCATGGACAGTTTATGGATGTATTATTTCACAATATGGTGACTCGGAGACCCCCATTGCTGCACCTGGTTATGCGATTAACCCACCAATAAAACAGTACATACAAGAACATTTTGGGTATGACCCAGACTTCATGGGGCCAGTCGCTGCTGTTTTGGTTACTTTCTCAGTCTTTTTCTCGTTCGTGTTTGCCTACTGCATCAAGACATTGAACTTCCAGACGAGGTAAAAGAGATCGAATGAAAGGGGAAATGCTTCTTTTAGCGCGTAAATATTTATTTTGAAGCCATCATAGATCAAAAAAATGGTGACACCTGTATAATATATATATATATATATTATTTGGATTTATCGTTTACTGTTTTTAAACTTTGTTTCTGGGTTAAAGATGCAGATATGTACCCACCAAGTAGATAATGAGTAGGAGTTTTTAGTTCACAAGTTTTTGAGGATTTGTGTTGGTAAATGTAAAGGCCCTCTGGACCTTACTTATATGAAGGAAGAAAATTTGTTCTCTCTGTTAAAACAAACGAATTACCATTGCTTAGCTTTCAATTCGCATTTGATCATCAAATTCTCTGGGCCTAGAAACCCCTTAAACATCATATTAGAAGGCAAAAAAACAAGGCAACAAGAGGTGAATCATACATTGTCAAAACTTGGATATGAGAGTATTAAACTCGACTAAAATTAGCCAGCTAGTCTGCACAATTATAATTGGCTTTGCTGTAAAAATGTTCAGTTATTCTTCAACAATTCTGATTCCAGCAATCAATGCAAAATTTGGGTGAAATTCAGAACTATCTTTTGTAATCATATCCACCAAATTAATGCTTAGAATCAGAGGGCAGGACCAATGCCAAAAAGCTCCCGGGTTAGAGCTTGTAAAGATTTACTTGGGAGAAATTGGATTTGTGGGCTGGAGCATAACTTTCAAGATGGCAATTTCGTGGCCGATTGGCTCACAAATGTGAGCCATGATTGGCCTTATGGAGTTCCTGTGCTCCAATTTTCCCCCTCTGATCTTTTCCATTTGCAGTGTAAAGATACTGTGAGGGTCTCTTTTTCGTTTTTTTTGCTAAATTGGATTAGACAATAAACATCAAGTTACACAACGAGAGAAACAGATGCCTTGCGCAACAGCGTCCAGCAAAATAGAGACAAAAGCAGGAGGAATAAGTAAATAAATAAAAGGTGTGTTCAGATAAGTTTCAATTTCCTTCTTTTTTTTACTTTCAAAAGTAAAAAGATGAAAGTTTTGAGAATTAAAATTTTGGTAATTACTTTTAAAAGTTTAGGCAGCAAAAAAAAATTTTGCTATCTCAACTTTTAAAAGTAACTACCAAAATTTTGCACTATATAAATTATAAAAAACTTAAATTTTTTTACTTTTAAAAAAAAAAAAAAAAAAAAAAACATAAAATAATAGTTTATCTAAACGGACCCTAAATAAACTATGCCAAAAAGCTTTATATTTCATCTTGCAAATTATTTGGCATTTTGTTTATGTTTTGAGGACCATTCAAATCATTAATGTGGTGATCATCACCATCAACAATGTTGTTGAGGACTGAATGAGAATTTAATGGGACCATCTATCTATATCTATATCTATATTTATATATAGTAATTTTCTTATGTGTACCAACATACAAGCTTATGTGGAAATTTATTTTTTTACTCAATGAGGCATAGATATTTTGAAAAATTGATTGAGATTAAAAATTCTTTCTTTACATGTCATGTATTCCAAAAACAGTAATGCTATATATCTCAAAAAGTTATCCCGAAAAGTATCCCAATAAAATCCCAATCTTTTATTTATTATCACTAAGATAATTTGCTAAAAAAAGTGAAAGATTTGATCATCCACCATATCATTTATAACATATTTTTAGGACAATTACGTCAAAATCAGAGTAATATGATGATGGTTTCTAAAATACAAATGTAGAAAATTAAGACAGTTTTGATTTTTGAAAATTGTTAGTCTTATTTTAATGTGAAAAACAATTATCCTAAATTTTATATAATTTTTTAAATTTTAGTTACTAATAATAAACAAGTGGCTACCAATGCAATAGAAAGTATTCTCCACTCACAATATGGGTCCCATGCATCTCACGTGGGTTCTCTCCACTTGTATAAAACAACTCTCAAGACGTGTCAATTGCATTCAAATAGTGTTTTTCAAGACACTCTTCCATAATGTATGCCTTTCAGTTTCCAACCAATAAGGCATGACCGCATGACCCAACTGTGCAGGACCATCTATCTTAGGTGCCCCGAGGAACACCTGAGTTTTTCAGCATTGCCAATCATGGATTTGGCAGTGGGGCCCATTAAGGATTTGGCAGCACGTTTACGGGACACAATCTTCTTTGGTGCATGCAGAAAGCACGTGCCAAAACCAGGACTTGATGACTTCAGCTGCGCATATTTTTATGCTACACGTACTAACATACATGATACATCCATTCAATAGCGTGTCGTGGCGTCCTAACTAACATCGGAGACACGTGTCGGATCACCATCGAGTCCTGATGTTTGAGAAATGTGGAAGACTTGTAAAAACAAAAATATTAAGAGATGAGTGGAAGACTTATAAATATTAAAGTAATAAAAAATATTTTTTATTTTTAATTGAGGTGAGAAATTTAGATATGAAGAGATGAGCGGGAGACATGATGTGATAATACATAAAGTTTGGGATTGAGAATTATGTTTAAAATTGTAGATTCTGTTATAATATGTAATAATAAATTTTATATAAAATTGGAGATTATGTATTATATAATTTTGTAATAAAAATTAGAGAGGAGATATAAAATGATTGGTATTAAAGGCTTATATGACGTGTTGGATATTGAAGATTATTCAAATTTTAGAAAAATTCTTCACAAATTTGGGGATTGTGAATACCAAACTTTTGTGTTTGGCCTACATTGAAACCAAACTTTTTAATTTGGTACTAAATTGAGTCAATGTAAAATTCGTGGCCCACATTGAAACTGACCCAAAAGTTGATAATACTAAAATGCATTTAACCATAAATTTAAACATTTTAAATTTTAAATAAGTTAAATTCTTTTAGTTAGCACCGGTCATGAATATTAGTCTGGATGTTATACGATCTCATGAGATGATGGTCCTGTATGGAAAATGAGATTAGTCGAATTCTATCACCTTGGACAGTTGGTTGCTTAGCCAAAAAACAAAGAAAAAACATTGGAGGACTTTAGAAAAAAAATGAAATTACCATTGGAGGATAGTATTAAAAAAATAAAAATTATTCAGTTGATGAAAGTTTTAATGCAAATGGTCAAAATTACAACTAAGAATTTTAATTTTAGTTCATTCAGATCATATTAGAGTGGACTTGAGAGGTAATTAAAAAAGGTAGGAATTATTTTAATAAATTCGATCCAATTTTGAGATGGAGCATAATGCCTTGTCCTTGTCCTACCCCTTTTCCTTTATATATAAGAAAATTACATCATTTTAATATGTTCATATATATATATATATAATTGGCGATCAGTTGCAGTCCAGACTGTAAGTGGACTACACGGTCATTTGGCCTTATTCCTGTGGTCGGTTCCAAATTCCGACCGTTGGATATGATTCTCACCCTCTGCATGTCACACTTGCAAAAAATCATGCCGATTTGACGGTCGAAATTTTGTAAAACAGCCTTAAATAGACTTAAATTTAGAACCGACCACCGTAACACGACCAAATGACCGTGCAGTCCACTTATAGTCCTGACTGCAACTGATCTCCATTCTATATATATATATGATTTTTTAAGGACCGGTCTTTAAATTAAGTTAAGGTCCACTCACCATTTTCTCACATAGAATAGATATTATGAAAAACCGACCGTTGGATTAATTAATCTTTTCATATATTTAAGGTTAATGATTGGTCCTTACTTGATCATCTCTCTCTCTCTCTCTCTCTCTCTCTCTCTATATATATATATATATATATATATATATATATATATATATATATATATATATATATATATATATATATATATATATATTATCCACATCAAAATTTTAATAAAGTTCATTACAAATCTAGTCATGCTCTCTCCTTAATACTTATATTGTCACATTTTCCACCCACTCGTGCTCTCTCCTTAACACTTATATCGTCACATTTTCCATCCATTGGTACAATTTTTTTTTTATTTAAAATAAAAAAATATTGGAGATAATAAAAAAAATAATCTTAAAAATTAAATATTTTCAAAGTAATGTTTTCATATTTTATTGAAAATTCGGGAAAAAAATGCATAGAATTAAAAGTTAAATTTATAAAAAGAAATAAAAAATGAAAGGCCCAAAATTCTGTGAAGGTGACATGCAAGGAGTGGTACATGAGGTGAAGTCTCTATCATTGCATACTTGCTTCGCTGAATGTGAAATGGAAGGGCATGCATTTAAAAAAACCGACAGGAGAGATGGGAAACACATGGTAAATCCCAAAAGACGCACTGTTCCATAATGCTATGGGCTGTGATCGAGCAAGCGTGTGGTCGCCACTCATCCATGTTGTCCCTACCTTCACCTTTTAATTTATCATGCACGCCCACCGTTACGTGTTCTTCTTTCCGCCACCAAAATTGCCTCAGACTTCAAACCCAACGCAGTTTGCTTTCCTTTTATTTTATTAAAAAATAAAAAAATTAAATCAAATAATGTAATAATAAAATAGGTCTTCTACTATTGTTTATTTTTTAAATGCACAAAAATAAAAAATTATATATATATATATATAACATGTATTTTGATTATATAAAAAAAAAAAAACTAGCACTAAAATGCTCTACTATTCAAATAATGGCATGCAACAATTTTTTTATGTATATAGTAATTTTAATGTATTATAAATACTGGTTCAAGTCACAAGGGCTAACCTCTAGTTGGTGAGGGTTTATGGAAAAAGAAGTGCACAAATAAAATCAATCATTAGTTAGGCAATATTGATTTTCACTTCATCCATTAAAATAGCAACAGATAAAAAGAAAAAGAAAAATAAAGTCAGAGGTTATTTAAGTAAGGTCAATTGATAATTCAACCACTAAAACAGTAACGAATGAAAAAGAAGTATGCAACTAGAGCCAAGCATTACTTAGTCGATGTTGAGTGTCGATTGGCGCTTCCATCTTCAACCACTAAAATAGAAGCTAATTCTTAATAATAATAATAATAATAATAAATAAACCAAAGATGTGAGCATAAATGCTACCAAGCCTTATGCAAGATAGGTGGGTGGTTGGATGGATGGGGCTATCTTATTGCTTTGCCTAACAAAGGTTTAAAAAAAAAAAAAAAAAAAAAAAAAAAAAAGGAAAATTTATATATGAAAAAATAAAAAGTCTTTTTCTTGCAGGTCACGATTTCCCTTTTTAGTTGAGCAGAAAATTCAACCAAATTTTATTCAAATACCCAAAATACCACCATAAAAGTTCAAATTTGTCACCTGTCACCTTGGATAGACTTGAATCCAATGAATAGAAAGGAGTCAAAGGGTCAGATGTGGGGTAGGACTTTGTATAAATGTAACCAAATTAACCAGGCTTTTAGCTAAAACAAATTGAAACTTTCAACTACCGCCGTAATGACAACAGTTTGAAGAAGACTATTTGGAAAAGAGCTGACAATGTTTAAGAGTTGATCGAGGCCACTTGATTAGCCAACTCATACCATTGCTTCATTAGATTCTTTGGGAATGTAGAAAACTTTATCTCAGCACAAGAATTTCAGTCTTCAATGAAATATGAGGTGCCAAATTCTTCATTTCAAGTGGTGCTTTAAAGTTTTTTTTTCATCCAAGAAAACAAGTTTTATAGCGAACCGTTAGCCTACTTCCAAGGCAGAGGTTGTTGGATCGAGTTTTTGCATCTTAGAGTAAAAAATATTAAGAGAATGAGGAGGATTGTCTCTTGTTGTATAGTTTAATGGTCCGTTTAGGCCTTTTTATATATCTCAAAAGTGACTAAAAGAAACCCTACACTAATAAATAAATTATTTTATCAAGATTCATTTCACTTCACCACTATCTCAACTCTAACTTAGTTGGAACGTATGTCTTAGGAGATATCTCATTAATGTTACACGCAGGGCTGACCTTGGGGTTTGGATGGTTCTAAGCGAGTTCCTAGAATGAGGCCTTTCTACATTTTGATATATATATATATATATATAAAAAAATTGCATACCTTAATTTTTCTTAGGCTAAAACCTAAAACCATACTACAACAACCAATTTACAAAAGAGTTTTCATTTGGCTCACCCAGAACCTCCTATCACCATTCACTAATACTCATATATCAAACAAATATCAAAATACTCAATCTATTAAAATGAATATAATTCAAATATATGGAAAATAAATAAAATACATACAGTTAAATCCCTAAATAACATTAAACAAAAGTTTGATGTTGTAAAAGCAGAGAACCACTTGTCTTAATTTATATTTTGGACCCTCATTAGAATGGAGGCCTCAAACAAAAGTTTAAAATTGCAAAAGTATAGCGCCGGCCATGATTACACGTACATGGTAGAGTTCAAATTAGCCCGTGACAAACAAATATTAGAAGTGGAGATACATAGCTAGTGGAGTAATTATTTTGTCCCTCCTAATTCCCAAATTGATAATTAGGGTAAAAAATATCTCAAAATCACGGGTCCAAAATTACCATTCCATGATTGCTCTCGGCAATAATAGCAAGGTGCCAATCACCTAAGCAAGCAAGACGCATTTTGCAGTGGGTCCTGTCTAACCAACATGTTTCACACGTTTAAGACGATTCAGGACCCATGATTTATTGGTCGGAGGCCAAGGACAATTTTCATGGATGAAAGACAATATGAAATAATTGAAGAATTCATGGCTATATTTTATAACCATGGGGTCACCCCTGTTATTGCTTCTGTTTATATTAGCATTTAAGAACATATATCAAGATGAGAAAATATTGAGATTTAAATAAAATTAAAAAATAAAAAAGGACACGTGTTAATTTGCATTATAAAACAACACGTTTTCACTCCTTAATTACTAATTAGACACGTATTTGGTTTGTGGAGCGTGTCTTCAACTTTTGGTCAACGTACTTGTTCTTAAAAACACGCATTGATAATTTATTTATTTATTTTTATAAAAAGAGGAATTTGGCTAAAGGTCCTCATTTAGAAGATTTTAATGCCAAAAGT
>JAESVK010000329.1:229234-240785 GCA_017140935.1 Hamamelis virginiana | reverse complement strand
TTTTTTTTTTTCTTACAATCCAATTAATGGAGTTTTCCTACATTTTCCAATCAACCAAACAAAAAGTTAATTAACAACAACTTTCCCACTGAAATTGGTCCTTTTCAATTCCAAATCCCTTATTTCTTCCATTTGGAACCCTAGAGATTAGGTTTTGATAGTCCCCACACTTCAAGACTCATGTTATTCAGAGTTGTGAGCAATCTAGGCTTGAAGCTCATATTTTTACATGTAAAAACTGATGATGGCAGCGGCAGCATACTGAAGCAGTAGAGCCCTGTATCGGTGCTATAAAACAGCAACAGCAATGACGGCGAAACGGCAAATTGATGCAGCTAAGAACCTTGGGAGAATCAGGATCTTGTTAATCCACAACCTGCAAACTGAGGTAGCAAATTGCGAGAGAAGAGAGACGTCTGAGCCGCCGATGAAGATCATTCTCGCCGCTGTTCTCCATTAGACGCCGGTCATTAGCGTTTCTCTTAGTTTTGGTTTGCAGATTTGCAGATCGGACGTCGGTATTCTTAGTTTTGGTTGGCCATGATGTTGCAGATCGGACATCGGACTGATGATGGTAGCGGCAACATACTGAAGCAGTAGAGCCCTGTATCGGTGCTAGAAAACAGCAACAGACGCCGGCCATCAGACGCCGGCCATCAGCGGGGGGGGGGGGTGCTCCTCTGTTCTCATATCAGAGGGGTGTGTGAGGGAAGGGGTAATAATGTCATAAAATAACTAAAATTTTAAAGATTAGGACCTTAGACCGTAAAATCTTTTAAATTGAGACTTTTCAAAGGAAAAAATGTTCAGGTGGACTTTAGCCAATAAATACTTTTAAAATAGGACTTTAGGCCAATTATCTCTTATAAAAAATGCTAAACAGCAATCCATGTATTTATTTTACTAAAGTAATATAGTCACATAATTTGGTATGTAAAAGATAGTAAGAATTTTGATTCATTTACTATTTTGGGTATACCACGTGTCCGAAGTGTAAGAGCCCGGTTATTTTGGGTATATCAAAATTTATATTTTTCAAGCAATAAAGTGTCCAAACTGTAAGAGTCAGACTAATTCCCGCTTCCCACATGTGGCAACTGCTCCATGGTATCTTATAACGTTCAGACTAATAGTCCTGGTTGATGGTTGGTCAAAAGAATTTGACTGATTTTAAACTGGAGATTGTTGAATTTATAGTTCATTCATTTGTCGTCAAGCCAACTTTAGCTGGTTAAAGAGAACCATCGTCTATTTCATCTAGCTGCGTTCTTTTCTTATTACATTAGCTTTAGATTTAGAGCTTATTTAATTTGCTAAACCAAAAAGGACCGACTTTCACCTACCATATTGTCAACATGGTAATTGCAGGCCACCTACCAAACGCAACGTCCTGAATTAGCATTCTCATTACTTGTTAGGCACAAGTAATGCCCCACAAGACTTTGTTATTACCAAGGATTATAAATTTATAATTCCAAAACTAGCCGTGCAACTTTCACGAAAATGACAGGCCACGTGATAGAGGGTTTCTACAATTTACACTGGAGGCATGCATCATGTTGCTGTTCCTGAGAATTGGCTAGTCATGTGGCTGCGCCATTTTTAAATATGGTGCGGGTCCCATATATGCATCCCTGGACCCTCACCCTCCTCACATCATCCATAGAAAATACAGGGCTAGAGTCCTCATCATTAATAATGGGAAGAGATTAGGTTTAGGGCCCCCTCCCATATGCTCTCTATTATGAACTCTCCTTCGGTTGGGGGGTGGGGGGTCTTATTGCTGCCAAAGTCGTTGAGAAGCAGCTCTTATTTAGGACTGTAGGGCCTTATTGGCCAAGGGACTAGAGGTTGGAGTTGTTTTGCATTTTCTTTTCAAAAAAAAAAAAAAAAGAGGGTTGAGAGTTGACCTACATCTTAAGGGAGAAGAATGCCTGAGCATTACTTTTAGAAATTGGGAATTAGGGCAACAAATTTATATATCTCCACTCTGATTCTTCTTAAAAGTAATGTCTTCCAAAGATTTTGTTCATGAATTTTTTATTTAGCTACATGTATTCTTATTTTTAAAAGAAAGATTTAATTTGAATTTAAGTATATGAAAGTATATCGATATCCAATTATTAATAGTATTGAGAGAGTTTAGATAGAAATAATATATATCATTTGAATAAAAAAAAAGAGCTCGAGTTTACTGAAATTTGTTGAAAATTTTAGGGTCACCTATTTGTGGGTTTTAAGTATTTAGGCCTCGATCACTTGTACGAATAAAAAAAAGTAATGAAAAAAATGGTTGATATAGACATGGCATGGATTGGGACTTAGATGATAAGGTTTAGGATTTTCAATCAAAGGGGCTGTGTGGTAAATATAGATAAAATTTTGCCAACTGAAGAAGAGTTTGTCTTGGTATACTTCACCATTATTTAGTAATTTTTTTATTTATATAAATTTATTAATGTTTGCATAAAAAAAAGTATAAATATAATTTTTTCAAACTAATTGTAAGTCGGTATATTTAAATCTAGATAATAGTACTTAGAGTGGACCTACCTTGATTCAATTTTCAAAATTTTAAAACATGCCCTAATTAAGAGAGTGTACCTACCTTGTTTAATATTAATACTTCGTAAAAAAACCAAAAAAAAACAAAAAAAGAAAAATTATATATCCTCACGTTTAATTATACATGCTATTATTTAATGAAAGCTTAATTTTTAAATCTCCAAAAAAAAAAAAAAAAGAATAATCTTTTTTTTTTTTCGACTTTTTTTTGGTTGTTTTTGTGCATACCGGATAAATTAATTCCCTCATTCATCATTCTCCTTTTAAGTTCCAAAAAAAAAAAAAAAAAGGATTCAAACTTTTTATTATTATTAATTTTTAATATATTATTGAGACACTAATTAATAAGAGGAGTGAGTGAAGAAAAAAAAGGCATAGTATCCAATAAGTTCATGAACTTATTTGGATACTATGCCTTTTTTTTTCTTTTTCTTTAGGAAGGCATTTGGAGTTAGAAAAAGGTCATTTGTAGTCTCCAAGTTTGGCCAGCTTGAGACCAACCAATTAAGCAGGCATCAATGATGTCAGGCTTTGGCTCCTAAAAGCTCATTAGAACAATGAAAAGACCATTGACCACACCCTACTAGTTTGACATATATGTATCATGGAATTTGCAACCCAATTGAAATTGCTCTTCATCCATGAAGGAGAAGGTTGGAAATTTAAATTTGAAGTTGGCTTTTTCAAAAATCCAGTTTGTAAGACTTCTTCAATTAAGTAACGTGCATAATGGTGTATGATTTTTTCAAAAAGATTAATTTAAGTTTATGAGATCATCAGATATGCTGTGGTCAAGTGCACCTGATGCTTCTTGCATCAGGTGCCCTCTTGTAGAGCCACTTGCATTGTAAATTTTGGAAAATTGACCGTTGGATTAGATACCCCTATTATATATGTCATGCCTGCCAAAAATTACAGTGATCCATCGGTTGGTTTCTGAGAAAACTGACTACTAAAAAATTATAACATTTTAAAAAACAAAAAAGTGATAGTTTTTCAAAATTACATTTTTCAAAAATTAATCGTTGGATCACTGTGATTTTTGGCAGACATGATATACATGATAAGAGTATCTAATCCAACGATCAGTTTTTCAAATTTTTCATCGCAAGCGACTCTTAATTTCTCCGCTGGTTAACAAATTTCCTTCCGCATAAATTTATTCAACCATACTTAAAAAATAGTATTTAAACACAATTTCTTTTCAACACAGCTATGAGATTTTAAAACAAAAAAGAGTGAAATTCAACCTAATCCAACTTGTTGATGGTCTATTCACCAAGTGATGTGTAATTTTATTTTTAAAGTAGATATTTCAGTTTCGAGCATACGGAGATGCATCAATATCCTTTTTGCATTTTATTAAAATTGGAATTTGACGTAAGATTAAGCTTTTATAATTTTTTTAAAAAAATTTAACCACAAAAAAAAAAAAAAAAAAAAAAAAACCTAATTCAACTTTTAATAATTTCACCGATAAAATATAACTTCTTGGCATTCCTTTGATTTTGATATTTTTGATACAAATAAAATTTGGCTCGAACAAATTAATTTTTTTTTTTTTTTTGCTATACAGGTATTCTGGACCAGCTTGCGCGCATCAGACTAAATCCTGCATCACGAATATTTTTCCTATGGGTGCGTATTATCCCAAAAAATTTAAAATAATTTTTTTAAATATTTCCCAACAACCCCCCTGTGACCCTAGTATAAAGTTGTAAACCAGGCAAATTAATTTGATGCGTGTATAAAAAGAGTCAAGCCAAACAAATAAAAAAATAAAATGTTAAAAACAAGAGAGTAACTTGTTGGGACCTCCTACAGAGAGAGAGAGACAGAGAGAGAGAGAGCCAACGATCCAGGGCAAATTTCTCCAACTACACTGACAGACACAACCAAGAAGCCGTCAAAAAGTGTATGACCTCTGTATAACAGCCATGGGATGGAGAAATTTATGGGACTTGTACCAAAAAGACAAATCTCTCTGCAAATCTCAAGAACCTCCAATCCTACGGCTAGGTTCCAAATCCCACTTGTCTTATGGTGAGGCTTCCCATTCCATAACTTTTTCTGTTTTCACAACCTCAGCGCTTTCCGTCCACCTCATTGGACACATGTCATTTAAAAAAATAGGATTTACTCCTTGGATGCTGAATCACGTCCTTGTTAGAATCAGGTCCCATGATCCAACCCAAGATCATAACCACATACACAATCTTAAATGGGGACCCACACACAGGATGTAAAACCCTAAACAGGAAGAAGTTGAGGTTAGTTTGGTAAAATTGCAACAGAATCAGTTTCATACATTTCATTTGTTAGAGAGAGAAAGAGAGAGAGAGAGTCACAATTTTAGCTTCTTCTCTCTTCCTGCCATCTCTGATCTCTCTGTCCCTCTCCTCTATCCTCTGATAAAAGCCATCTCAAGCTCCGGTAGAGAGAGAGAAAGAGAGTAGTAGAAAAGCAAGGAGAGCTTGCCCTCTAGATTCTCTCTCCTGTCTTCTCTCTCACTTTCTCTCTCTCTCCCTCTCTCCGTCTCTCTCTCTCTCTCTCTCTCTCTCTCTCTCTCCAGTTTACAGAGGCGAAAACTCTCTTCCAAATTTCTTTCGCCATGATTTCGTTGAACAGAAGCAGTTTTCTGGTAATATAAGCGAAACCCGTCTCCTCAATTTCAATTTCTAACACATCTACTTTAGAAAATCAGTTTAAAACCGTTTTGGATCAGTTTAGCATTTCTTTGTCTGCTTCTTACACATTGAAAAAATAGAAACTTTCCAAACATTTTTTGTT
The DNA here is from genome assembly GCA_017140935.1 of Hamamelis virginiana. Lineage (NCBI taxonomy): Eukaryota > Viridiplantae > Streptophyta > Magnoliopsida > Saxifragales > Hamamelidaceae > Hamamelis > Hamamelis virginiana. The sequence goes on along the minus strand of JAESVK010000329.1, from coordinate 235,430 downwards.
TTTGTGTTTTTTATTTTTTGTTTTCCGGTGATATGAATATGATGAACCGAACCCATTTCCACAATCCCAATTTTAGATGTCCACTTCGAAAAAATCGGTTCAAAACTGCTCGAATTATTTATGGGTGTGGTTGAAGATCACTTTTTAATTTTAACTTCATTTTTTTTTTATTGTTATTATTATTTTATTTTATTTTTGGTATGTTTTTGAATGCGATTTGTTTGTGATTCGTGCACAGAACAACACGGGGCTCTCTGGGTCTTCTAGAAGCTTCTCTCATTCGCAGAGAAGACCCTCAGCTTCAGTGAAGGCGGTGGCTTTGGGCTCGAACGGCAGACCCAATGACAGAAACGTCAGCGTTTTGATGGAGAACACATTGAAGGAGATGAGAGACGGTGCTCCGGTGGTCGACACGGACGCCAAATCCACAGTCGGTGGTGGGGTTGCGGACGTGTACGGTGAGGATAGCGCCACCGAAGATCAGTTTATTACCCCGTGGAGTGTCTCTGTTGCTAGGTGAGAGGCATTGATGATCAATGATGGTACTTCACCTCTTTACCCTTTTCGGGTTTCGATGCTCTTTTTTTGTTTTTTGGTGAAATAAGAAAAAAAAAAAGAAGAGCAGATTTTCTATTCAAGCTTGTAAATTTTATTTTGGATAAAATTTGTATATGGTTTTGTATTGAAATTTGCAGATCTTAATGCTTTAACAGTAAGTAAAGATTTTTCTATTATTTTAATGTTGTTCAAACAGATCTTGAGTTGGTCTTTTTCCTTTTTATTTAATCATATGAAATATATGGTGTGGTTGATTAGCCAAAGTATATAATATTCTCATTCTGAATTGTCCCATATTTAGTTTATTCAATTTGAAGGCTTCTATATGCTCATGAATTTTCGCTTTGGGGTGCCTTTTTGGCCATTTCTGCAAAATGGTATAATTTTATAGCTATATGGAATTTATCAACTTTCCAATTCATTCTGAAAATCTGTTTGTAATTTCGTTTCTGCATCCCTTTTTGCTAACGTTCCCAATTTACTCCCAAGATTCATTTATCAAACTGTGAATATTTTTTTTTTGCCTTCTTTAATCAGGGTCGACTGTCAATTCCTAATTCTCATATAATATAGACTCACTAGTTCTTTGTTCTTTTGTTGTGGTATTTGGGATCACTTTTTTTTTTTTTTTCTAATCAATTTGTCGGTTCTTTTGGATGACTGTTGTCCCTTTCTTGATAGAATTGGTGATCTACGTAATGCGTTACATTTGAATTTTATAACATCGTGATAATGTTTTGTTACTTTGTTGTTACCCTTCGTATTCATGAGTTTCATTTTTTTGTGCTGCAGTGGGTATTCCTTGTTGAGGGATCCACATCACAACAAAGGACTTGCCTTCACGGAGAAAGAGAGAGATGCCCACTTCTTGCGTGGTCTTCTCCCCCCAACAGTTGCTTCTCAAGAGCTTCAGGTTGAGTTAATAGATCCTCCCATCTTTTTTTCTTAGTACTTTTCCCTCGTCTTTGGTTCACCAGAAGTAGACGAAATTTAACGAACCCTTCGTGCTACTCTACTCACCAGGTGAAAAAAATGATGCACAATATCCGCGATTATCAAGTTCCGCTGCAGAAGTACATGGCCATGATGGAACTTCAGGTACCGGTCTGCACAATAGATTCTAACTGTGGGCTTTTTAAAATAATTCTTGGAGAAGATTTGAATCCTTAATTTATTGCTATGGTAAAGGAGAAATTAAATATTTTAAATTTTGTACTGTCGTGGTTTTCAGGAGAGAAATGAGAAGCTGTTCTACAAGCTTCTCATTGATAATGTTGAGGAGCTGCTCCCAATTGTCTACACTCCAACTGTTGGTGAAGCATGCCAGAAATATGGGAGCATATTCAGGCGACCTCAGGGTCTTTTTATTAGTTTGAAAGAAAAGTACGTTTGATTGTGTACTTCTTTTGGTTTCCCATACTAGTGATTGCTTGGATTTCCAATGCAATGCCTTCTTATTATTTGCGTGGAAACTGATAAGTAGTCTTTGGCAGGGGAAGGATACTTGAGGTACTAAAGAACTGGCCTGAGAAGAACATTCAAGTTATTGTTGTCACTGATGGGGAGAGGATTTTGGGGCTCGGGGATCTTGGGTGCCAGGTAAAAATTGTATCTCCTTTCTTTCTCTTCAATTCTTGTAGATAATTATCTAGGGAGAAAAAAAAAGAAGTGAAATAGGATTAGTGTAGTGTTTTGGTCTCTTTCTCTTTGCACTCCTCTCTCTATGACCTGTAACTGACATAATTGATGAATTTTAGGGGATGGGGATACCTGTTGGAAAACTATCTTTATATACAGCACTTGGAGGAGTTCGCCCCTCAGCTGTAAGTATTTGCATAACCAATTCTATTGTTTCTTTGCATATGGTTGAGTTAAAAAAATCACATGCACCTCAAACTCACTATGACATGATTCTTTGATTGACAATTTTGTGATTATCCACCTGAAAGCTAGGTTGCAAAACTGAGTTGTGTACCTCTATGCTCACTTTTCCTGCAGAACTTTGCAGTTTCCAAACAGTCCCTAATCACAGCGTGCTGTCACAGAACATCTAAGTGATGCCAGTATTTTTGTACAAAAAACTAATGATGTTTTAGTAACTCATTTGGTTTTCCTTATAATGAAATGATTGGTGCACCGTGCACCATACAATTGCCGCCCTACAATGCTATATGGAAAGCTATGTTTTTCAATTGGAAGTTTGTGTAGGAAACAATTATAGAGGATCCGAACCTTGCAAAACTAGACCATCATTTACATTCAATAATCATCTATGATGTCCTTATTACCCTTTCTTGTTGCAAGTGGTCAAAAAAGTTTAACAAATGTGCTGAACACTTGCAGTGTTTGCCTGTAACCATTGATGTGGGGACAAACAATGAGGAGCTGTTGGAGGATGAGTTCTACATTGGGCTCAGGCAAAGGAGGGCGACCGGGCAGGTTCTGGATTTTTTTGCCTAAACTTGCCTACGCTTAAAATACACATTTAAGTTTTGTTTGCATGAGATAATTTTGTGATGCTGAAGCGGTTTCTTTCTTCCCCAACTGTAGGAATACACCGAACTTCTACATGAGTTCATGACTGCAGTCAAGCAGAACTATGGGGAGAAAGTTCTCATTCAGGTGCTGTGGGGAAATGGCATAATTTATTTCGTTGTTTGAATTCCCAGATTTATTTATTTATATTTGTAGTTCTAACAATCTCTAGATCTTTTAATCACATCATGCAGTTTGAAGACTTTGCAAACCACAATGCTTTTGATCTGCTTGCAAAATATGGCACAACACATCTTGTTTTCAATGACGATATTCAGGTATAATTGAGGCTTTGTGATCTGAGGTGTAATTTAGAAGGAATATATCTCTAATAATTGGATTATTTATTTCGTACCAGGGGACTGCATCTGTGGTCCTTGCAGGGCTTATTGCGTCACTGAAGTTAGTTGGGGGATCTTTAGCTGAGCACACATTCTTATTCCTCGGCGCTGGAGAGGTGAGTGTCCATTACCATCTCTCTTGAAAGTTTTCAATCTTCTTCCTGATTAATTTTCTAAAAATTATTAAAGATGGGAGAACTCTATAAGAAACATCTGAATTTGTGTAAATTAGCAAATAAGTAAGGAGAGAAAGGGAACGAAAAAGAACTGTTGTCTCTAAAAATTATTAATGTTTGTTGTGTTTCAAGATGAAACTTCTTGGTTATTGTTGGGTCCCTCCTGCTCCAAAATCCTATCACTTCTAAGAAACCTCTCTTGAAGAAGTTACAAAATAATTTAATGGAGCATACACGGGCATGTTCTTGTTTGTAATCTGTTTTATCTCTTTTTATACTCCCACTTATGTTGCTGGGCAATTGCAGGCTGGCACTGGAATAGCAGAACTCATAGCTATTGAGATATCAAAACAGGTTATAACCTACCACTAGCATTTCTGTTTTTACATTTTTGTCTGGGATATCTTTTACGGAGGTGTCAGACACAGAATAAATCAAAATGCAGTGAGATTTATACCGGATTCTTTGTGCAGACAAATGCTCCAGTGGAAGAGACACGCAAGAAGATTTGGCTTGTGGACTCAAAGGTAGGGGAAACCGGATCTAGCTCCTTGACATATGATGTAGATTTTTCTCTCCTGTATTTTCTCTTGCATCAATTAAAATGTTTGTCAAATGCTTTTGCAGGGATTAATTGTTAATTCCCGCAGGGAATCACTTCAACATTTCAAGAGGCCTTGGGCTCATGAACATGAACCTATTACGGAACTAGTAGATGCTGTTAAGGTGTGAAATCTCTCTCTCTCTCTCCAACACGCACACACACACAAACTATATATATATATATATATATATATATATAAAGGCATTTCAGTCTCTTCATTCATCTTATTTTGTCAGTCAATCAAGCCAACAGTATTGATTGGATCTTCGGGAGCAGGAAAAACATTTACTAAAGAAGTGGTTGAGGCTATGGCCTCTTTTAATGAGGTATTGCATTTGTGTATGTGTGTTTATACATCTACTTGTTCATGGGAGAAAAGATATTTCCAAGCAGAGAAGGCTGACTTTGTTGTATATGGGTGCCTGCAGAAACCCATTATTCTTGCTCTCTCCAACCCTACTTCACAAGCTGAATGTACTGCTGAAGAAGCTTATAGGTGGAGTCAGGTAATATAAACAAGCAACTTCATCTCTCATTTGTCTATACCACACGTATCATGTTCTTTTTCATTTGCCCTTTTTTTTGGCTGAATATCACATGGTCCGGCTCATATGTGACTGCCCAGATAATCAATTATGAGTGACCTTTTTATTCTTTGTTCGTCTTTGTTACTTGCAGGGTCGTGCCATTTTTGCTAGTGGGAGCCCATTTCCCCCTGTTGAATATGAAGGAAAGACTTTTGTGCCTGGCCAGGTAGGGACTTTGGAAAACTTCATAAAATATGTCCTGAACATAGATATATGAGACTGAGGACTGAATTCGACTATTTTCTCTCATTCAGGCAAATAACGCGTACATTTTCCCTGGATTTGGTTTGGGTTTGATAATGTCTGGCGCAATCCGTGTCCACGATGACATGCTTCTAGCAGCCTGTAAGTGCACAAAAAATAAGAAAGTTATTAAGCATCCATCTTAATTTGCCAAAAGACAGGATACAGGGAACTTTTGGGAGCCGAGGAATTGGTCTCTTTCTTGTACTTCAACCTACTACACGTGTTTAATCTAAAGATACTGAGACCCTTCATTCACATTTTGAATAAGTCAACCACCGAAATCATCTAGATAATTTTCCGAGATTTTAGTTTCAGTGCCCCTCTCCCCCACCCTCCCCAACCCAAAACGAAAAAAAAAATAAAAAAAATTGACCCAAACGTCCTGTCCCCTCTCTCTGTTTGTCATAATAATGACCTAAACTAGAAACTGGACCTGCAAGGTGGAGAGGGAAAGGAGTGGTAAGTGTCATTTTGCAAGTTTGACACAATCAGGACAAACTGAACAAATCTGTGTCCCAAGATTGACGTTGATTACTTATGCTGAATCCATTTGGATCGACTCACTAGGCATTCATTGTCAATGTTCTTTGGAATGTTTCATTTTACATCTTTGCTGTGTTTGTTGCCTTGGAACAGCGGAAGCTTTGGCAGCAGAGGTGACCCAGGAGAACTTTGACAAGGGACTAATATACCCACCATTCACTAACATCAGAAAGATTTCAGCCCATATTGCTGCAAAAGTAGCTGCTAAAGCTTATGAACTAGGTAATTGCCTTCTCCCATGGATTCAGCTCATACAAAAACTCCCAAAGTTTTATTTATATATTTACCATTTTGTCATTAAACTGTGTAATAGGTTTGGCTTCTCGTCTCCCTCAACCTCAAGATCTGGTGAAGTATGCCGAGAGCTGCATGTACAGCCCTGGCTATCGAAATTACCGGTGAATGAGGAGAAGAATTCACTGTTTTTGTTGTTTTTATACGTTCAATTTGATGTTATAATTTCTCATGTCATTTTACCTACCTACTTCTTGTCTGATAAGTCATATAGTCTGATGGGAAAGAAGCAGCATGGTGGGTTGTTGGTTGTAGTAGGATCAGTGAAAGTTGAATACAGCTTGAAAAATGTTGTGGACTAATGAAAATTTT
>JAESVK010000329.1:216741-228834 GCA_017140935.1 Hamamelis virginiana | reverse complement strand
AAACAATGTATTTTTTCATAAAACGGTAAAAAATCAAAATTGGAGGGGGTGGGCTTATAATTCAAGGGTGTGTCAACATCCCCTCCCTTTTTGAATCTATTCTTGGTTTCTAAGGGCTTAACACAGCCTGAAACCCAAACATTCCCAAACTCTAAGATCAAAGTTTCTGAATTCTTTACAACCTGCTAACCACAAACGAGATATCCATTTTTTATTTTTTTTTTATCCCTCCCAAGCTCTTTTTTCTCTAATATTTCTCATATAATGCAGCCAACTTTGGATATTATATCTTCATTTTCATTTATCACAACGCTCAGTAGAGTATTAGCCCTATTGCACATCAATGCCTGAATTTTGGCATGCGACTCACCCATCAAGAGATAGATATACGTCTAACTAAAAAATTATTCTATAAGACAGATACATATATAACAGATATATATACCTCTTTAGATACATAACATTCATCACGTGATGCACGTGAGCTCACCAAATAAGTTTGGTATTGAAGGGAATTTATATAACTGTCACACCCTATAATTTTCCAGAAGTAGGGATAGGTAAGGATGGTTATTGAGAGATTTCTATGTGAAATGACCTTTTAATTTCCTTTTTTATTATTTAAACTATGGAAGCATATATCACCCAGAGATAAACCCAGGGCCATTTGTGACATGAGGCTTAACTTTCTGCAACCATAAAGCCCACTCCAGTTTTTGAACCCAAGAAAAGAGATTGTTAAGAAACTGTTGGGACAAACAAAATATGCATGAAAGAAGAGAAACATAGAAATCACATTGAAACAACCACCCCTCCCCAATGGTATGAACAATTCGTTTTAAAAGCCTCATTTTCTCCACATTCCACACACTGACACACATCTTCAGTATCTGTTGCTGAATATAATTTAAAAAGTAACATACACTAACTTCTTCATCTTCATCTCTTTCTGCACAATGGCATTCCAGGTACACCTTCTGTGCGCGCGTGTATATATATATATATATATATATATATATATATATGTTGATCTTTGCACAATGCAAATAATTAATTGAAGTAGTAAAATTCTCTCATTATATCTATATATTTTTGTCCCTCAATTCCCTGCAAGCTACTTATGCTTACAACTTACTATAATTATTTATTAGTTTCATGCTTGGGCGCTTAATTACTTTTGACATTCAATATTTTTTCCAGCAAATGCACATCTTTGTTGTCAACAATGGCCGCGAACATCGAATTCGAACAGACCCTTCTATTACCATTTATCAATTAAAATGTCAGATACAAGTGGACGTAGGCGTTCCAGTGCACCAACAAAGCCTTATGTTTAATGGAGAGTTCTTAAACAATGAATGTACAGTAGGAGATTATCCCATCACTCATGGGGTCAAAATCCTTCTCCAGCAAGGAATTCCCGTTTTCATCGACACGCCTTCCGGCCAGTTCTGGTTAGTGGTGGAAGATTCAACAACAGTGAAGGACTTGAAGAAGAAAATTGAAAGGAAAACTTACATTCCGGCGCAACGTATGAAACTGTTAGCGGGGCATAGGGTGATGGATGATTGTTATGCCATGTACACTTACGATATCGTTGAAGGTTCTCAGATAACTGTTTCCGTACCACCGCCACTATTTAGTAGGTTTTAATAATTAATCATATGCTACGTAGATGATATTTTAGGATTAATTAATATGACATGTGCGAAATATATGGGATATTTTGCATGGGGTAGAATAATATTGTTATGATAATTTAGGATTAATAAGGTATATATGCGAAATATATGGGTTATTTTGCATGCATGGGGTAGGACAATTCAAATTAAGAGTATGGTAATTTATATTTTGATTGTGTGTTTTTAATTATTGTCTTAGACATAAAAATGTAGCTGCCAAAGTATGCAGGTCTCAATGAATGAAATAAAATAAGTTATGCAATAAGGATGAGTAAGTATTAATTAATAATATGGGTGATGATTAATATGTAATGCAATATATATATATATATAGTCATAATCTTATCTGGTATAACTCATTTTAACTAAAATCAGCTAAGAACACAAGCCATTGAATTCTCATTCACTTAATGCATGATTCATCTCAAGATTTCAATCCAATGACTCAAGGGTCTTAGCTGATTTTAGTTAAAATGATATATCCATCGTAAGAATTATAATGAACCCATTTGTGTGTATTAATTCAATTTAATGAAGTCTTAATCTTGATTAATTGGGTGGTGTAATTCTATACAAAAAAAAAATAAAAAAAGGCAAAACTAAAGGTTTATATATTAATGTGAAAGGGGTTGATAATCCATGGCAAGTCATAAGCTAGCCTTCCCTCTCATTCCCTACCCACCACACCCATTCATAAAAAATGAAATCCAATCCCTGCTATCCACGTGGACCAATATCATTAAGCATTTATGATTATGATTATGATTATTATGATTATTATTATTATTATTTTTTGGGGGCACAAGCATCATTTATGATTATTAGGGCGGCTCGATACAAGTGGCTAAATTGACTGAAAGATAGTGGTGGAGATTGTTTTCGGGTGAAGACTGAAGAGTGTCAAAATTTGTGAGTAGACAAATCCAAACACTAATTTTCTTCCCTGGAACACGCTAACTCTGTCTTCTGCAGTCACGCCACAGTCGCTGCTTTACATAAAATTCACGTTCTCGTTTGCTTCCAAACGCGTCAAGTCCCAGCGTTTGAATTTGTTAACACGCTTCCATATCCAACTGCCAACTCCATCTACTTTATAAAAATATTAAAAATAAATATTAATCCGTAGATTTGCTATGTGTATTTCTCTTCGTAGAGACAATCAGCATATGCTTATATAAATTTATGTAAGCATAAAATTAATAAATAATTATAGAATACATATTTTAAAAAATTGACTGTAAATTAAATACTATACTTATGTATGTTATGTCCGCGACAATTATAGTGATCCAATGGTCGATTTTTCATAAATGTTATGAAAAAAATTGACTATTTTCAGCTATCATAGTTTTTTATTACTATACTTTAAAATTCTAATATTGGATGGTTCTGATTTTTGGCATGCATGATACCATAACTACATTATCCAACTGACATTGGATCATTGTAATTTTAAAATTCACGTTCTCTTTTCTCATCCACCCTAAGTCTCTTAACCCAGCACATTATTAGAAAGATAAAGCACTGTAACATTAATTGAGGTAATTAATTCAAATTAGAATTTTTAAGACTATGAATTTATTTTATATATATATATATATATATATATATATATATATATATATATTAAACAACTGAAGCGATATAAAAATTGTGAAATTTCTAAATCGTACGACACGCGGAGAATCACAAGGAGAATATTTTAATTACTTTGAAAGTTTTTTCTCAGCGTGTATAATCGGAAAGTCTTTTCTTTTTGAGTTTTCATGGGAATTTATTAATTACTCGCGCTTTAAAAGTCTCATCTCAGTCCGCGTGTGTTAACGGAGTGGTTATTCAAACATTCTGGGATGAACAAATAGATTCAATAGGCTCTATAAGAGCATCTCCAATGCAAAAGTCAAATTTGGCATCCCAAAAAGCACTAGTTGAGATCAAATTCTAAGCCTTGGCACTAGCTGATGCCAAATTTAGCTTTTTGACATCAAACAATGTCAAATTTGTCAAATTTGGCATTACTTGATGCCAAAAAGCCAAATTTGGCATCCCAAAGTGCCAAATGGACTTAGAATTTGACCTCAACTAGTACTTTTTGGGATGCCAAATTTGGCTTTTGCATTGGAGATGCTTTAATTAATGTGCAAATAATTTATATTCTTTCTTATTTAAGCCCATTGCCGCCGTATTCTTATTTCTTAACTAATAGAGTTTTAATTAACGCATGAAATTTGTTCATATCACTGCTATATTTTTAGACCATGTTAAAGATTCTTGGACCAATAAAAATTAATTGATTGAAAATAAATTTATTCGATGTTTAAGGATTGAATTTTGATAAAAGTCTACTTCAAAAAAATTTACTAAACACTTCCAAAAAAAATCTAGATGAACTTTTGGTTTCAGAAAATTCATTTGAAGCCTTCCAAATGGCACCAATGGCCAACTTAAGTGGCACATGAAGTGTCGGTCAAATCAATAAAAAATATATTTTTATTTTTTCAATATAATAGTAAGAGTGTGAGGTGGGGCAAGGCGCATAACATAGAGATAGTGGTTGAGATTTGGGGTGACCAAATGAAGTCGGTTGCCGATAAGTTGATAAACTAAAGAAAACCGCACATTAATTAAGTCACCTTTTTATCTTCTAAATTGACTCAATACACGTTTACGGCTTATCTTTTTTCTTCACCAGTCTTTCAATACTCGCTGGATTTTGCACAAATTTCAAACTCTCGTCTTTTTCTAGACGCGTGAAGCTGAGTATTTGAAATCGTTTTTTTTTTTTTTTTTTTCCCCTCTCTTGTTTAAATTATCAAAATGTCTCTATACCCCTAGGTTTGATTTTCGTTTTTCCAATCCATGGGGAGTGGGGAATTTTCTACGACAACGCACGTGCATGTGTTTATAGGTATGGTCAAACATCTACCACCCATGACAACTGAGAGGATTTTGATTTTAATGTACCCTGTAATAGTAAGACCATCTCCAATGCATTCTTGTTATCTGATATCTGAAAATTAAAATTTGATATTTTAAATAGCATTAATCTCAAATTTTGGCATCTATGTATTCCAATGCATTGATGTTTTTCATCTTTCTGAAGAGAAAATATGATACAGTACAAATGACACTTATCCCATAGGAGCGAGTTATATGTGTGTCAATGCCTACCTCATATAGCAATCCTATTGGAGTTGCTTTAATAAAGGATTTGAACTCGAAAAATTTTATGTCGCAAAAAAATTATCATAAAAACGTATCTTACATAACATGACGAATGATCCAAGTAGTGGCAGAACTACGATATAAGCAAGGGGGCATGACCCCCCAAGTTTTGAATTTTCAATTGATATCATAGGTACAGTGAAGGGTTCATAAACACTGACAAGAATTCTATATGTGCATGACCCTCCTGTCTCACAAGCTTTAATGTTTTGGTCCTCCCAACGATTAACTCCTAGTTCTGGCTCTGGATTCAAGTCTTTTATTTTTAGACTTATTATTAGTTGACCTGATTTTTAAATTTGCCAAACGACACGTAAGAGATAGAAAACCCATGTCATAGACAGCCTAGCTCTATATTGGACGAATTAAGCTCCGAAGTTCCAACTCAAATGGAAAATTAATGGCATAGGCAGCGAGTACTCGAATGAAAGTAGACAGCTACAAGTAGGGTTGAATTTTCCTCCTAGGATAAAGTTCCACTCAGAGATTCCTGGAAGTTCCCCTTTAAGATACCATTATCAAGATAACACAGTACATTTATACATCATTTTCTTTATATAATAGAAGATAGGAGAAGATAGGATAAAAAGGGTGGTAGTCTGCTAACCTTGACTTTCCTTCATCCACTCTGCTTACAAAGGCATCTATGAAAATTTCCTATCTCTATCCTCCCCCATGTCCCAATACATCTACTTTAATTCATCTTTGTTTTTTAAGATAAGGTTTTAAAAAAGATAAGGTTTAACCCTAAATAAAAAAAAGATTTTTTTTTTTTTTATTTTACCCAAAGAATTAATTAAAAAGAAATCTTCAATTAAAAGATAATGTATAATTTTTTAATTGGAAAGAGCCAATAACATCATAATACTCCAGAATATGTATACAAATGCTAGTAATAGGTGGTAGAATTATAAATTATTAAGAGAGCACTTAACCCTTTAATTAATTTCTAATGACCGACACGTAAAATATTGAGGCCTACACGTCGGAGACATCTGCACTTTTTTAGATGACAATTATGCATGCTGCTAGCCAGATAAGAAAATCCGATGGTTATTATTATAAATATATTATCTAGCTACTTCTTTCACATGTGGTGGTCAACTAATGACTAAGATAAGCAAATCCATCCAACGGTTATAGCTATTCATTCGTGTGATCTTGTCATAGGTAATAGTGTAATAGTGGGTTCCTTCTTGGCATGCATGTGCATGATAAATTAATGCAATGTTGGACTATTGATCCTCCATTTGCGTGGTATATTAAGGTAATACATTATATATTCTCTCTAATTAAAAATTCCTTTAAACTTTAAACTTTGCTACAAGGTTTAGGATTAGATTATATGGGTCAATCTAATCCTAATCCAGGTTATGGGGACAATTTGGTGTTGATAACTGAGCTACTAGGTTTCAGATTAAATTAAATGGGTCAATCTTATCCTAATCGAGGCTTAGGGGATTATTTGATTTTTTTTATTTTTTATTATAGAGTCTGTCTTTTTTATCATTATTAGATGGACTACAAAAGGCTTTTAATTGGGCTTTACTAAGATGTGACAACCAATCAAGCAATCATTTTTCATGGCAAGCAATCATTTTTCATGGTATTAAGCATCTGAATTTTGAAGCAAAAGATCTTTAAAAAGGATAATCAGATATTCCCACATTCATTATGAAAAAAAAAAATTTTAAAATTCTGTAGACTGTACACGTGTGTGGTGATCCTTGCCACTGTGCCAACAACCCCTTCATTTCTCACCCCTCATAAAGTATAGGTGGGGACCACATATTATTTCCCCGTGGCAACTTTTTGATGGTTAAGTACTTCCCACTTGATCATTTTAAAGGAGTTTGGAATTGATATGTTACCGTTGAATGGCCAATACATATGGAAGAAAAAAGGTCGAGTGGCTTACATAAGAAAAGTTCATGAATATGATAGGTAATCCAAAATATACCAGATTTAAGTATTTTTTATGTGAGCCATTGAATTTTCCTTTCTTGCACATGTGTCGACCATCCAATAGTAATCAATAGGTGTTGATCATCTCAGGTCTAGCAAATCCAAACCCCTTTAAAATGATCAACTCAAAAGTATTTAACCATGAAAAAGTTGCCACGTGGAAATAATACGTGGTCCACACCTAGCAAATCCAAACTCATTTTAAAGAGAGTCCTAATTGAATTGAAACACCTTCGCAATTTCACATCAATTTACCCACAAATGGTCAAACAACAGGTTCCCTCGTTTGGGGCACAGAAGGGTAATAAAGTCATAAAAGTATCATCGTTTATGACACGAAATCAACTCTTCATAAGTAAACCCCGCCACATATCTCGTAACTTTGGATAAACTTTGCTTCCGATATTTTATAACAGCCATCCATTTACCATAATTTCTCAAACACGAGTACTTTATAGATTTACCTCAATGGTATTGTCAAATAATGATATTACGTTTATGTCCTATCCATATGATCAATCCTTGCTGGGATCCGTTTTCTCAGCATTTTTCAATATTTGGCAGGGATTTTTAGGTTCTCTATTCTTACAATAATAATGAATACGAGTTGGTTTGACGGCAAAAAGATGAACTGTAAATCCACGTATTTTAAGTGAAAAATCAGCTAAATTCTCTTGATCAAATCATCAATTAGGACTATTAGTCTCGGCGTTATATGACCCCATGAAGTGGTGAGCTTATTAATAGTTCGGAGATCTCGTTGCTTGGCAGAAAAAAAAAAAAAAAAACTTACAATAATAAAAGACAAATATTACATGGATATAGTAATATTTATTTTAAATTTCCTTTATTTACTTTTTAGTGTTCCAAAATTATCTTGATGGAATTAAGATTTTCAGCATGACCTTATCACTTTTGCAGTATTTGAATTGATGCCCCTAACCTTTCTCTATCCCTTTTCTACCCACACGCTTTCCACGTTTTTCCATTAACACGTACTGTATTATCACTTGTCTCGTGACTTGCCGCCAAATCGACCAAATTCCTCTTTTAATGTTTCTTCACCGCCCATCAATACGTCGCCATTTGTACCAGTCTTTATATTGTAATTAACTTAGAAAAATAAAATTAAATGAAATATAGTTGCCGAGGGCAAAAATATAAAATAATAATAAAATTATGGAAGATGACACCAAGTTGTTGAGGTTTTGTCTTTGGCATAAAATGGATGAATGGAAGGACAAAAAATATGTGTATTAGCTCAAGGTTTTGTTTGATTTATAAAAAAAATTAATGACAAAATGGCATTTTGATATATTTCTTGATGTTTGATTGAAATTTACAAATCCGATATACGTAATATTTTAAAAATATAATTTTTAGTAAAGTTTAATTTAAACAGTTGTATAAATATAATTTTTAGTAAAGTTTAATTTAAACAGTTGTATGTATCACGAAAATAAAATATCAAATAACGAGAGCCTTTGTAACACATAGCGATGCTGGCACAACATGAGTGAGGATCTGTAGCAGGTGTGAAAATTGGAATCTTATTTACTTAATTAAATTTTAAAAGTTAATTACTGAGAAAATAGCTGTTATGGAAAAGTGAATTATTTGTCGGAAAACACTTCCCATTATAATAGACAATGCTAAGATATATATAGGAATCATTCGATGAAATGAATAAGTACATTCTTTGGAGAGGTACAAATCAAATCAATCATTACAAAAAGGCACAAGTTTAAAAAGATAATTTCTAATAGATCATCTCAATTTTTTATTTTTATTTTCAATTTTTTATTATGTGCTCGATCATCCCATACATACTTCCAATTGGAAAGAAATGGTACCATACATTAATTAAATATTTAAGAAAAATGACACGCTTAAAACATTTTGAAAGGAGTAATTTATTTTTTCAACAAAATGACAGAACCTAACTTGTCTTGATTATTTATCAAATGAGTAAGGCCATTGTCCACTTTGTATCAGTTAATGCTCAAAAAATTGAGTTGGTGACTGATCTCATATGGAGATTAAAATTAAAATTCAAAGCATTTCACTTATTAAATTATAAGTACTAGGACGAATTATTCTATATAATAAGATTAACAAAATTAGTAGCTAAGAGTATTTCCAATGCAAAAGTCAAATTTGGCATCCAAAAAGCACTAGTTGATGCCAAATTCTAAGCCCATTTGGCACTGACTGATGTTAAATTTGGCTTTTTAACATCAAGCAATGCCAAATGGGCTTAGAATTTGGCATCAACTAGTGCTTTTTGGATGCCAAATTTGACTTTTGCATTGGAGATACTCTAATAGATAGCAAAAGGAGCCCGTTACCCTAGAATAAACTTGTTTGTTGTCTTTAGAAAATATTTGTAAATTTTCTAAAAGGAAAATGAAGAAAATAAGGAGGAAAGCAAAATACATAAAAATATAAGGGCAAAAGTGCAAAAAGAGCCAGTCAATTCCAATACGAAAGCAGGACGTTATCCCTTAGGGATAAAATAGTCCTTACAATAAAATCTCAACCAACGCACAACCGCGTTAGAGTCTTAATCCTGTAATTAACCCCAAAATCAGGCACTTTTAAATTTTAATTACCTCATCCTCTCCAAATAAATCGTCTTCCTAGAAATGCTCACAACACATGCAGCCTTCTCTCTCTCTCTCTCTCTATAAATATATATATATACACGCGTATGCACACATTTATAGCTTTGTTCGTTATTTGAGTCTCTGAGTCAGACTGTCTCGCCGGTGAAATCGAGTCAGGTGGTGGCGAAAAGTCATGACTCGGCGGTGCTCTCATTGTAGCAACAACGGCCACAACTCTCGAACATGCCCGACGAGAAGTGGCGCCGGTGGTGGTGGTGGCGCCGCTGCTGGAGGAGTGAGGCTTTTTGGTGTTCGACTCACTGATGGCTCTATCATCAAGAAGAGTGCAAGCATGGGAAACCTTTCGTCGGCGCACTACCATTCGTCCTCATCCGCCGCCGCCTCACCCAACCCTAGTTCCCCGTCTTCCGACCTTCTCCGTGACCATCCGATCCACTCGCCTGATGGCTACCTCTCCGACGATCCTGTTCACGCCACGTGTTCGTCGAATCGTCGTGGTGAGAGGAAGAAAGGTAAATTCACAGCACAATCTAATTTGTTATTCTTGTTTTAGTTTTTGTTTTTAATTTAATTATGTTGGGTTTATTTAGATTGATTTGATTAAGTTTTGTGATTAGTTTATGTTAATGGTTTTGCTTACTATAATCTTTTTAATATTCTTATGTATGTATGTATGTATTTACATTGGAAGTGAAAATGAATGAATGTGTTGGACATGGGTTTATCACCATTCGTTCTGGTTTTAACTGGGTCTTCCTTAATTATTTATTTATTTATTTTTTTGTTTTTAAATTTTAATTGAAGCTTCTTCCTTTTTTTTTTTTTTTTGGTTTTTTTGTTTTGTTTTTGTTTTTGTTTTGGGATAGGACCATCATAATGAAATTTATTTTTCAATTCTGTATTATTTCAGTTTGTATTATGCGTGCAAATGGTTACTGTCAAGTTTACTTTTTTATTGTAGCTTCTTGGTTTGATCAAGTTATTTGATCATTGGTAAGTCATTTTCAGTTGAACTTGTTAGTTATGCTGTCAGCTCAATATTGAGAGAAGCATGAGTTATAATTTATTGGATTAATAAAAATCATTGTGTGTTTTACTTTCCATCTGTCTGTCCAAATAAAATAAAAATTAAGGAAACCCATTTTGTGACATAATATTTTGGCCTGCAACGCAGTTTGATCTCATTACAAGTCATAAGCATGGTAACCTGTCTCAATTATGTTTTGGAGGAAATGTTGTTGAAACTCTGTACTTGATGTGAAGTTTCTTCACCATGTGTTTATATTGTGGAGAACTCACAATTTGTAAACTTTTCATTGAAGGTTGTACAGAGAAAAAGAGTAATAAAAAATCAGAACTCGTGATTGACAGGTGAAAGTGGATTGTTCATTCAAGTGTTAAAATTTTTGGGTCTGTTAAGTTCCTGAGAAAGGGATTGCTTATTGATCTGAAAGTTTTAGGAAACAGGCACTTTCTATCTATATCACTTTGGAGAACAGAGAGTTTCATGGCACAATTTCTCATGGAAAGGTGTCATATGTTCTTCGTCTATACTATTTTTGTTATAAATACATATATATAATGCTAGTTTCTAAAGAAGAGACTTGATATTGAGATGAATGCTAATTTAAACTGAGCAGTGCTAGCTTCGCTTGCTTCTGACAATTGGAAACACGCACTAATCAATGGGTGGAAAGTGTGCTTGCCATCTCATGCAAATATGCAATTGAAATGCATTTAAAGGTAGGTGAGGCTAGAATTCTAAGAGATGGAATGCCCTCATCCCTGCTTTTTATTTTTCCAAATTTTGCAGTGCAATATAGTATTTCTGCTTTAACATAATGCAATTGGTTTCTTCTCTTAAAATCAGGCTGTTTATTGTTGTTTGACAAATTTTTCTTCTCTAGTCAAGCAAATTTATCAGGTTGCTAGGATATGCTAGCCTCCAGTAACTATTATTTGAAATGAAAACCCTTGTAAAAGTTGCTTGTGTTATATTAAAGGCAGTAACTTTAATTGACCATCTTTCTCATTGGCTCAAGCAATCAAATATAAAGGATCCACCTTAACCCCATTCTTGCATTCAATGAATTCAAGGAATATTGTTGATAATACTCCAAGGAAGCACTTTAAAGTTTGGAAGGTTCATCTTCACGGAGATTCTCAAGCCTAAGGAGGCCTCGAAATAAATCTGTCAGAGTGGTCAACACCTTTACAGTTTTTAATGGACAGGTTTACCATGTAGCATTCTGTGAGTTTATGCAAATCTATCCAAAGATCTGCATCATAGCCAATAGAGTTTTTGTTACTGCATTTTTTTTTTTAATACGAAAGACATGACTTTATTAGGTTAGGGAAAATGCTGAAGGGGGTGAGGACTGAGCAAATCGACAGAAGTTACATAGATGCATTTTTGTTCGATTTTACCCAGAAATTCTTTCCATGAGAGACAAAATGCATTCGTAGCTAAAAGTGTTATCTAAAGTTATTTCTGTGATTGGCCATGGGTTAATACATGCATAGTTTAAAATACAGAACTGTATGTAGCCAAATTAGGAATTCTGCCTTTTTTTCTTCTTTCTTTTTTTTTTTTT